>JBCJKH010050562.1:0-44962 GCA_039877255.1 Loriculus beryllinus | reverse complement strand
CTCCACCAGGATACATCACAGTCTGAATGTGCATGTCATAACTCAGAGCACATACATGACCTTTATAGTATGATAGGAAGAGCAGTGGCTGTAGAGATTGCCACCAGCTATAGACCCTCTTGAGTATATCCTGGTCTTGGGTCCTGCAGTTCCACCTCAGCTGGCTGTGACCACAGGCAGGTGAGTGCTACCAAAACACCAAAAGGTCTAGAGCAAAGAGAAGCTGAAAAACCAGCTGGAAGGTGGAGAACTCCGGAAAGCAACCATAACAGAAGGAAGTAGGAAGGGATGAAGAGTCAGATGTCAGCAGGCGATGCCACATGATTTCAGGGGATGCCAGCTCAGGTTTGCCTTGCCGAAAGTGAAGAACTACCCTTGAGAAAGGTCAATAGGATTTCTCTGTTCTGGTCTGGCATGTGCCTTGGGTTGGCATTCCCAAAAAGGGACTGGAAAACCCAGAGGGTGTCATGCAATAGCCACAGTGCTTGCGGGGGCTGGGAGAATGGGGGCCATCAAAAGAGGAATCTCCTGTTGAGCGGATGATCTAGGGGTGTGCAAGGGCTTAAGTGAAGGGCAAGAAGGCACATCCGCAACAAATACTCAGTGGTGGTTAACTTCAGAGCTAACAAGGAATTATTTAGCAGGCTCTAACTAGATGTAATTGTATAAAACTGTAAGGAATACCATCAGGAAAACACTGCCAGGGCACTGAACCATTTCTGGCTGTAGATCAGGCTCCAGGAGGAACCTGTCCAAGTCCCCACCTCTCTCCTCCCCAGCACATGCTACCACAAAAATACCAGGAAACAGGCAAAAAAGAAAAGCCCTCCCAAGGGTAGAAGATGCAGCTGCTAATGAAAGAAGCCTTCTCAGCCTTCCATCATCAATGTGCTACCATAAATGTGACGGTCACAGCTACTGCTTGCCTGAAAGCTTCTGGAAATTGAAACAGTGCTATATTTGGCTAGTGCACAATTAGTATTTTCCTCTAACTCACTGCTTCTTTCAGCCTCTTTCTTTCTTTTCCCTGCAAGATAGATATCTAAAAAATTAATCAAACAGCTAAATTCGAAGAAAGAGGGAAAAGCAAGACAGCAAAAATAACCTGACGTGCTGCTGCCTGTGAACCTCAAAACTGACATGATGATGCATTTATAATTCATTAAAGATTCGCTGGAGTTTTGCCTTTGAAAAAGGGGAGGGGAAGGAAAAAAAATGAACCTACTAAAAAGGAAGGAGAGAATAGCACGGCTGCATTTAAAAACAAGTTAAACCAGATTGTGTGTCTTGATTTTCAAAGCAGCTCATGAATAATTCAGTTTTCTAGGGCTCTCAACACAGACTCAGGGTCTGTCTTGCTTCTTGATTCCCCCCACCCTTACTTCTTCAGAACTGAGACAAAAAGAAAAAAGGAGCCAAGAAGAGTAAAAAATAAAAAGACAACAAAAATAATAATCATAAAAAAAAGGACCTTCCCTATTTTCAGTAGAATTTTAAAATGTGGCCAGATTTTTGATGCCAGTTTCACTGCAACCAGAGCTGGCAGCAAAGGTTTTCACGTGGTGAAAGTCAAAGCAAAATCTGGCACCTTGCACCTTCCTGGAAAGCCATCAATCCTTTATTAAAGGTCTTTAAAAACCAGGACAACCTAAAACTATATCTCAGAGGGCCAGAGCCACGGATGTAAAGATTCAGTAGGGAGGATGCCTTCTGACCAGAGCTTCCTGGTACCATGTGGCAAATCAAAGCAGATAAAGTCCCCATCCCACAACACCTCCTTAGTCATAACTGGAGAGGCACAAGCTCAACCCCACGCTGTGACAGCTCAAAACCACTAAAGCATGTAGGGATCTGCAGTTCTTATAGCAAAAATCCACCCAAATGGCCCAAAAATATTTTCTGTGATCACCCTCCTTTTGCTACAGTCGGCGGAAGAGGATTTTAAGGTGCTGAGTAGCTGAAAAAACAAGCAAGAGTTTGATGTAAAAAACAGTGGCATGGCCTTAATTATCAATAGTAGCGAGCCTTGAAGAATTAGTTCCATCACTTGCTAATGCTTGACTTTGAATGCAGCCTACACAAACATACTGGGTCGATAGAAATACCTAGAGAAGCACGAAAGTTAAACAAACAACTTCATTCTATCAGAATTACTTGGGCAAGTTATCAAAGTAATCGATGGCACGTAATAACTATGAGACAAGTGGTCAATACATTACAGTGGTCAAAGGCAGAGGATGGCTCTAGCTAGATCAATGGCACCCTGGGAATGCCAAAGCACTTGGTGATGAAACGATGTCCATCATGAATTACCAGTGGGCCCTACCATGGTTCAGGTGGGCAAGGTATTGTTCCCTATGAAGGACACAGAGAAAAGCAAGGCTTTCTCTTCTCTATAAAAAGCCCAGGATCCTCTCTATGCATTATGGGGGAGGAATCATATGGAGTTTAAAGAGAAGACCTGATGCTTCCATGGGTTTGCCTACCTTAGCCATGGCTGGGACTGTGGTCAATCCTGGTCTATCAGAGACCCCCATCCCTCCCTCCAACAGGAAGAAGCTCTCTCCCCAGCTCAGTGACTGCCATGGCCTTCCCACATCCTCCCACCAGTGGTTCATGCAGCCGCTGACGCACGGTGCAGCATCGCTTCCACTCCAGCACATCATTTGTTCCAGAGGAGCCCAATGTGCACTTTTCATCTGATACTCAAAATCACTTGCTTTTAAATACAGCCTGTCATCTCTAGATGACTACAAGCAGCAAAAACATTTGAGAGCTAAATGATTTTTTTTCCCTTTTCAGGATGAGAATAACAGATCCCTTTGGCCTTCATTTTTTCTGTATTTTAACTTTTAGATTCACTGAGAGCTTTGCTTTCAGTTTGTCCTGAAGTTGTCACCTGACTTTTTCTTAAATAATCAAAGAACCAAAACACAGCCATTCATACAACTCTGCTGAGCCCTGTTCACCTGCACAGACCCCACATGCAGGGTCCAGAGACATGGCACTGACAACAGGGATGTAACCCAGGGTGTTTCCATCTTCAGCCTTTCAAACAAGAGCAGTGGTGCCAGTACACAGCCATCGCTCACCTTGAGATGGAGTGGCTTGTCCTCAGGGCACAGAGACTGGCAGGTCACTGTCTTAAATTAAATTCCCAGCCCTCTCTCCTCCCCATTGCCCATCATGACAGCGACATGCAAAAAGGTCACTGTGCCACAGACAGATATCCGGGGAACCAGTTTTTATCTCTGGGTGAATGTGTCACGAAAGTGGAGCTAATTAACTGGGGCTCTGGTTTTGAAAAAGGTTAATATTTTATCACATGTCTTCTGTCTTGAGGAATAATTAGCCCTGGCAGTACTAGCTCTGCTCTTTCCCAAGGGACTTCTCTTAGCAAGAGGCTGGAGGCTGGAGAGAGGCACGTGGTACTGATGGAGAGAGAGCATCTCAACTCTGGGTTAGCAGTACATCTAACCAGCAGTTACTTCTCAACACTAACCTCCTGTAGAATATTAACGGAGGCAAAGCCCTGCTCCAAAGCCTGTGCCTGTTCTGCTTGTCCTAGTCTATGTCCTCAAGTAAAGGAGATGCTTTAAACCAAGGTGCTGTGACTCAGCCAAGAGCTTCACAGCTCTGGCACCAGAGCACTGGTCCAAGTCCCTTATTCTCTTTCAGGCACCGCTGCCAGTGCCAGCTCTGAGGTGTTCTCTTCCCTTGCTGCACCACTGCCCTAGTCCACACAAGAGGGAAATCCCAAGGGCTTTCCTAACTCTTCCATCCGAACCACAAACCTGTTCTCATGAGGGTAACCGACTGCTGAAGCAAATTTCCATAGGGGCTACACAGAAGTCCCCAGTGCTTGCACAACAGTCCTCACCATGGGGTACAACGCACAATACTCCACAAGGCTACCAAGAATAGGGCTGGAATGCAGATGGAGGGCTTGGAAAAGAGCAAAGAAAGGGTCATTTAAGATTGACCCAAAGCTATTTTGTGCATGCGTTTTTCTTGGAGAAATGCAATATACAGTTGGATGGGGAATTTCCAAAATGAAATCAAACTGTCTCATGGTGAAACAAAACCAAAATAACTTAGTGAAGGGAACCTAACATGGGGTGGGGGGGTGGTGGGAAGAAGAGGTGGGTGTGGAAGCATTTTCAGCTTTTTTTCTCTCTGAAACAGCAATTTTTGGCAAGCAAAACGTTAATCCAAACAAAATAAAAGTGATCTCCAAGGAAAGGACAGCTGGGATGGAAGCCGTGTCTGCTCCTGACTGAGCTCCTAGGACTCTTCTTGGGAGGATGCCTGTCTCATGCAGATGCTCTTCCTACCCACTAGGATGAGGCACTGTGGAGCTGGGACAAGGAACAACTTGGAGAAATAAATCACAGCAGCAGGACATTTAATATTATACCATGTTGTTTGCTAGAACAGTCCAGAGTCACCAGGAGCCAGGCTCCAAGACACCAAGGTCCAATGAGCTCCTCAGATCCCCACACTGCCAATCCTCTTTGCCCTGGAAACACCTTTAATCCAAGAGCACAGCTCAGGAATGGTTTCTGTTCACTGTGCAGACAGGTGCCATAACTCACACTCCTCATATAGCTCTTTCAGATACAGCTACCTTTGCCCTTCAGCAAAGAAATGAGTAATACAGCCACTTAACTGACACATCCTCCTGCATTCAAAACACCCGCCTGTACATTTCCATCAGCTTCTCATGTGGTCTAGCTCAGTCCTCAACTCCTTCCCAAGAGTTGCCTTCACCCTCCTCAATCAAGAAAAGCAGGGAGGGGGAATAGCATTGAAAATCCACTGCTGCAGAGCAAGCACTGTCACATTTGCCATTCCCCACAGCATCCACACAACCAACCCTGCTCCTGAAGATACACATGCCTCCCCTTGCCGCAGCATCACTTCCCAGTACCGCTTTTAATGAAGCCCCCTCACACTGCCTTTTTCCTATGCAGCCGCTTGAGATACAAAACTGCAGTGACCCACAGCACTTTGGATCCTGTCCACTTGGTGACCATGAACATCCAGAACCTGTGACTCCAGGGCAACCCAGGATCAGTTGAGTAAAAAGCTGAGCAGAGCCACTCTGCTGCCAAGGTGAGGAAGACATAGGACCCCCAAAACCAACAGTGTGGGAGTCCTTTGACCTTGATGCCGTTGCGCTGGTGGTAACAATCACCTTCTGTCTCCATAAAGAGGTGATGTTGACTGACTGGACCCACTGCCATGAGCTCCAGGGGGGCGTTAATCAGAGCTTGGAGGGCAGAGCAGCATCACAGGCTGTCTCAGACATCAGAGCAAAATCCAGGATTGGGTTGGAATCTTGGCAGTTGGAAGTCTCTCTCCTCCCCAGGGGGGCTCAAAGATCATGCTAAATCCCAGGACAAGCACCTGCAGAGCCAACGTGGACTATGGCAGAAGATCTGTCACATCTGAGGAGGGAAGAACAGGCTCTTCAGGATAAGTGGATGTTGGTGTGATGGTCTGGCCATCACCCTATGACCTGAGGTCACCAAACATATCAGCATCACCCAAGCAGCAGCACAGATCCTTGCTTGTGAAGCACATGGATTAAGGTCTCCAGTCACCTCAGCAGTCCTTCATCAGGGCAACCACACAGCAATACACAGATCTACTACTGACATAACGATCAGTCCTGGAAAAGGTGGTGGGCAGTAAGGATTGGGAGGCTTTAGCAAACATGCTTCAATGTGCACTAAGCCCTGCTCTCATTTAGATGCGCTCTTTATGAGCGAGTGCACAATAAGTCCCATAGTGTCTATAAGGTAGGAGAGATGGGTAATGCAAGACTCAAGCAACTTCAAAGCCTGTTACACAAACACAGGCAGCTGGGGGAAAAGAGCTATGACCTACGTGTGCTGCAATCAAGGTTTGTAAATTATGTCAGCTCTTACAAACACTGGGCCAAGCTGGAGAGGCAGGAGCCCCAGAGGGCTCAGTGGTTTTTGCAATGAGAGAAACCTGGGCTGATTTCATAGCTGACCCTGTTTCAAGCAGGAAGCTGGAGCAGAGACCTCCTGTGGTCCCTTCCAACTTGAATTATTCTCTGATACTACAAAGTGCCTGTTTTTGATTAATAGCTGTCTTGCTTTCCTTGCTTAGCTGCCAACAACTGCAGATCTCAATACTCCTTGTTCTCTGTGCTACCTGTAAACAATCTCCCTGGGTTTTGATCACATACCTGTTGCTTAAACCTCCTTGGAGTTTCAAATTCACCCAGAAGACCAAGTACAAAATGCCTCTGTGTGTGGCGAGAACTCCAGATGGGCTGAATCTACAAAGTGCAGAACTGATTCTTTCTTTTGAGCGAAAGAATCAGATTTTGGCCCACCTATAGTCAGAGATTGGTTAGGTTTAGTCAACAGGCACACAAAAGCCAGTGTTGGCCCAGCAGCAATGGGCAACAAACTGAACATCAGAACCATGAGGTGCTTGACAGGGGCTGGGGGGGCCAAAATAATTAGTGTGCAGTTAAGTGCACATCCTTACTCAAACTACACCTCACCCTTAAGTTTTCGGCCAGATGGGACCTTCCCAGTTTGCATCCTCTAACTTGTATTTTGGGCTTCAAGCTTCAATTCATCCAAAAGTTTCAGCTCTCCAGCAACACAGAAGTCTGTGAGTGACAGCAGGTATAAACTCCAACACAACCAATAGATAGTGGGTTTTGATAAGGGGAGCTCCGTACTAGGCCTTTTGTTAGCAGACAGCAAATATTCCCAGCTAGGGAAAACTACTGTGCTGGTAACCAACCTGTATAACAAAGGTCTGAATTCCTGGAGGGATGAAGAGCTTGGAAACAGGATAACTATGATGAGAAGAAATAACAATGAAAGTTCCCTAAAAAAAGAAAATAAATCCCAGCATCACATGGCAATTCCTTTTTATATAGATGGTATGTCTGGATCTTAAATGGTTGATCAGTGGTTGTCAATAGCGTGGAGAGCAAGCTGGCTGCCCAAAGCTGTGTCTCTCACTGCCTTTCAGCTGCCTAACTGCACTAATAGAAGATACAGAACATGAGATGCTTTCTCTCACATCACCAACCTGTGCTAGGTATTTCTATGATTGTCAAGGGGTTACCAGGTTGCACAGCAGAGGCATGAGCAATTCTCTCTCTTAAAACATTGCTCAGCCTGTGAAAGTTCCACAGGCCACAAAAGCCAGCTAATCAAAGGCAGAAACAAAACCTTGGCCAATACAGGCAGTCCTAGCTTATCCCCACGACGCACAGCCTTGTCTCTGTTGTCTCTGTCAACTGTCCTCTACTTGATGGACAGTTCTCATATCTTCATCCAGAGATCTCAGTCTAAGGAAGTGATGGAAAATCACGATGTAGAGTGCTAACCTCTTGGGGTCTGGTGTCCAAGAGACAAAAGCAATCATGCCACTTCCTAATTTCCTACTTCCATCTCAAATGTGTTTTCCACCATTAGCTGCTCTGCTGCAGGGTCATGCTATGCTCTTGTCTGTCACTAGAAATAAGGAGACCAAGACCAAAAGCCTGGGGATCCCAGATCTTCCCTTACACAGCTAATTCAGCCTCAGCATATGCTGTGCAGACAGGAGAGCCAGGGACAGCCTTCACACATATAGGACTTTGCCCAAATGTGCCAAGTCTCATTTTGTAATGAAATCACAAATGTCCTGGCTCTGCCCAGAGAACAGTTTTAACAGCTGGAGTAACAGATCAAGGGATAGAAAAACCCTTTGGGATATTGCTGGCAGTCACACAGCAGCTAATAACAAACCCCAAAAGCAAGAAGAGACCCGTAACCCACTGCATCCAGCCACCTCCAGCTCACACAAGGTGCTGCCAATCTGCTCCCTGCAAGGCATTATGCACTTCCTATGGGTAAGCACTTACAAGGGACACCCATTCCACACAGGAAGTTGCAGAACAGAGCAAAGCCATCAGCACGCACATGCAGGTGCATGAGGACATCTCCAGCTTTCACCAATGCTGAGATCAGAGATGTGGGAGCATTTGAACATTCTCTCTCCCCCATCCTCCTCACTTGGCTCCCTCCCTCACATCTTAGACTGTATCACTCCATCCATCCTCATGGGGAGAGGTCCACCCCACTGCACTTGAGACAGCTCTGCTCAGACATGCCCTGCTCCCTGCTGTCCCACCACCCCTCTGTCCCAAGCAGATGCACCCAGCATCACCAGGCACAGGGGTACCATGTGCACACACACCCATATCCACACCACTTCTTCCCTAATCTACAAGTCAGCAACTCATAAGACACTGCCTGAATAAGCAAATTGTAAAAATAACAGAATCCCTCAGGACTTAGTCTGCATTATGCAAGGAACTGGATTAGCTCAGCTACAATCCAGACACCACAGTAAGAAACGGATGGAGGCAGCAAAGGCAACCATAAACCAGGAAAACCTCTAATTTTGGTACATCTGGGTAACATCCCTGCAAACCTTTCCTCAAATTCAGTGTGTTTGGCCACCTGCACTAGGCACCTACTTGCTTTTGCCACTGATGACAGAGCAGATCCCCACTTCTGTCCTGTCTGTGCAATAAGATCAGCTTTTCCACACATCCTCAGACATTTAGTTCCTTTGGGAACTCAAGAAACCAGCCAAGAAAGATAAGACGACCAAATCCCTGTGTGGGGTACAAAATGCATTTTTAGTTGCTGAGACCCAACGTTCACCTCAATTCATCTCAAAGTGGTTTTGGTCTAGTGGGCAAGGAAGTTGAAGGAAGACAAGGCAACGAGAAAAGTCCAAGGGGATCATAAACATGCTAAGCCAAAGGCAATGCTGTCAAAATCTAGTTTTCTCCTCTTCAAATCTTCACTTCCAAAAAGATATTACAATATCCTCAGTGCACTTGACTGCTTGCCACTCCTGGGATGCAATCATCAACTCAGCCAAAAACAGAGCCACTTCAAAACCTGCCTGCAATACAGCTGCCTTCAAGCAATCTGCACATGGCTGACTACATATGCTTTCACTTGCTGCACACCAAACACGTTTGCATGGGACACAGGGAAGGTGCATAGGGGCAGAGGTAAGCGGTCAGCCCTACATGCCTGTGGCCATACACAGGTACCACACCTGGCAAAGGTTCCTCCCAGTCATCCCCATGCATTGCACAGTCAGGTATTTTTGACCACCCCAACTAGAGGTGCTCCAATGTAAAGCTGAAGGCGCAGCCTCTTCATCCTTGGGATGCACACTGTGATTAATGGGTCAAAATAACACTGTAGTGGGTTTGCTCCAGGACTGAAATCCCATCACATGCGGACCTTGAGAATGCAAGACAGCAGCTCTCTGCACTAGGGGAGCATCACAAGCATCACATCTTCCCATCCCTCTGTGAACACGTCCTGTGAGCAGAGCAACTAGCCCTGGACAGCTCTCCTCTACAGCAGACACTCTCCAGCTGGCACTGCATGGGGGTTTAAGTGAAGAAACCAGAAGATATCTTACAGCATGTGATGTTCCCCACAAAGAGAATAGGACAGAATATAAGGGCAGAGCTTTTCTAGAGGGCACAAGTTAGTGTGATCCAGGTCCTGGGTTGCCAGGATGCTCATCTTCAGCAGACGGTGCAATGCCTGATATTCATACCTGCCAGTATCCCTGCCAGCCTTGCATTTCAATCTTAGTTAGATTTTAGCAGATGCTTTCTCTCTTTTAGATATATACCCCTCAAGCAGCTGTAAAATTCAAATTTAACTGGGTAGGTAAAGCCTCTTGTAAAGCACTTGGGACTTGGGGAGGCAGGGAGGTTCAGAAATTCAGAGGTTTATTGCTTTATGCCAGAATTTGAGAGGGCTCCATCCCTAGCCTCTTTGCTCCGCTAGCTCTTGAGACAGCACTACTAAACTCGTGTCGGTGCTGCAGAGAAAAGAAGCAAGATGAATAGAGGAAAACAGGCAGTGGGGATGCTTGGGGCTGGCTGACGTGATTTGCAATAGCTAGAGAGGTCTGCTGACGTCTCTTAGCTCTCCTTCAGCAACTATCCTCTCATCTACTCTCCTTGTCCCTGATTTCGCCTCTCTGCTTCACTCCATCAGTGAGCACAAACCCCAGCTCAGGTTGGTGCTGGTCATAACTCACAGTCCCAGCTTAAGCTGGCAGCCACAACAGCATCTGCACATCTACTATACCCATCTGGGAGGCGGAGGTCAGCCTAGGCAGCATATGGAGCAACTGATGGAGAATACCGGAGCTCCCTGGGAGCTGTCTGCCACAGATGGAAAAAGCCCAGGAGCCATCATGACAAAACCTCCTGGCTGGAGGTGATGCATCCTCCCTGTCAGCTTTCCAAGCCGCTGAGCAGTGCTGGAAAACCTCAGCTCCTGTCCCGCTGTGAGCATGCCTGGCACTGACTTACTCCTGCTGCTTTGGTCCTGTGGTTTGTCGGTGGGAGTAGCACAAGGTGGGATGTGGAGATGAGGTAATGCCAATGGCATGTGGCTACCATGAAGGAGAGGGACTAGCCGTCCACTAAAAACAAAATCAATCCAGCAAATATTGCTAAGCAACTGACTGTCAGTGCCACATCCCACCCTACCAAAAGCATTTGCCCTCTCCAAGGCCTTCTGGCAAGGAGCATGCTGCTCAGCCCTTGCCAGATTTTGTATATTTAGGTATGGCTGGCAAGTCCAGATGCTTGGCTGGATTAGCAAAGAAAACTCCAGGAAATCTTCTGCAACTGTCCTGGTGAAAAACATTCCACAGAGAAACTGTAAGGAGAAGCATTCCCACATCCCAGACCCTGGATCAAGATTATGAGATGCTGGTCTCAGGGCATTACTATGGTCTGTGAGTCTTGGCACTGCCACTAGTCATACAGAAGAGAGAATAAATGGAGAATAAACACACTGAAAACCTGCTTGCAGAGCAAGCTGCTTTCGGGCAACAACATCTGTCTGGGAGGCTGAGGAGAACCCGCTTGCCCATGGTGATGAACTGAAGAGTTAGGTGAGACCCTCTCCAAAGTCTCCTGACCCCTCATGTGAGCTGGACATGAGCCCTTCAGCATGGTGGTGCCCCTCAGTCCAGCTCCTGGCATGGTGGTGCCTCTTGGTGTGGGGCCTGTGCTAAGATGTACCTTCTCCCAAGGTCAGCTGGAGCAGAACTGAGGTCCCACTCTATGGGTTCGCCACCAAACAAGCTTGAGCACTTCCAGTCTGGCTCACACAAAGCAGACTGAGCCAGGTTTGCCATTGAACCCGAGTCTCTAAGCGTAGCCTCCCACAGGTCATGCGGCTCTGAGGGCTTCCTACCTCTTCTGGTAGCCTGGTCCACAGTACTCTGCTCTCCCCTTCACAGGAAGGATCTCTCCTAGTTAGCCCAATGATGGACTGTCTTTACAGGCTCTTGCACTGCCATCAGCACCTCCTCCCTGCTTCACAAGCAGACCATGCTCATCCATGCTCCCAGGTTGCACAGTAATGATTGAGCATCACCTGTGGCACCTCCTGGGACACCTCTGCCCTGAGCAAGCATCATATTTCCAGAGAAGGCTTAGCTCTGCACCTTCCTCTCCCCATTGACCACTGTGCCCAGACCCTCCTCCCTGCTCCATCCTCCCCATCAGTGCCTGCCTCCCCCATATCCCCCAATAGCCCCATTTCCTCTGTGGCCACCCTAATGCTCGGCTAATGGTGCGCCATCCTCAGCGTTCTTCAGACATATTCAATAAATCAGAATCCAATTACCGGGTTAAGGAAATTGGAAGCAAATGCAATTAGCTCCAGCCCCTCCCTCATGCTGTGCCCTTGCTTCCTCCTTAATGAGAACTTCGCTTTTGCAGGAGCACTTCGTGCCGCATCCGCCCGCCCAGGAACAAGGCTGCTGCCACCACACAGCAGGGATACAGTGAGGGGGCAGTTGAGTCGATCTTCCCTTTTAATAGGGCAGGTGGTTAATATCCCTGGCATTAATTCTCTCCAGGAATAGCACGCTCGCTCTGTGCTCAGCTATAACTGGCGTCCATCAGGGCTGACAGCTCCTCTCCGGAGAAAGGAGCATCTGGTCCTTACTACGAAGAGGAGCTAAAAGAATAAATAAATAAATAAATAAATAAATAATCACAAGGCTTGCTATAGGAATGGAGATCTGGTGCTGCTTCAGCACTTCAGCCTAAGTGCTGCTTTTGGACTGGAATAAGGGAAATGCAGAGCTGGATCAGATGCTGGGAGCTGAGTTGCTCTGACCTGGGAGCAAGGTGCTGTGGCTGGGCCTAGGACAGAGCTCCCAGCAGAGCAGTATGTCCCCCAGAAGGGCTCCCAGGAGAAGGCAGGTGAGGACATCTGCTGCTAGCAGGCTGGAATGTAATGCCAGGCACAGCTCCTCGGGAAGCACCAGCTGTGGGCTGGGGATCACCAATGGAGGACAGGCGTATGCTGTCCTCTCGAAGGACAAGGAGGAAAACTGCATCAAGGGAGCCTTGGGAGTATTTTCTACATCAGCATCACTCTATCCAGCCGACTAACCATTAACCCCACCAACTATCAACAACCTGCAGCTGCAAAGGGCAGCTCTTCTTTTTTGGCCTCTCACAGGAGGTCCTTTCAGCTCTAAAGGATGTTTTTGACTCCTATGGCGCTGAAGTGGCTAGTAACCTAACAAGTTCTTATGTTCCTCTCCCCCTCAATTAGCAATAATCCCTTAGTTCTGACATTAGCTCCTCTCTCTGCTGAGCAAAATAAGTTCTCAACTGTTATTTTATCTCCTTTGCACCGTACCACTGCCTCATCTGCAGAGCAAGAGTGCACAGTACCAGTTAAGACTGCCTATTATAGAGTTGCATTCTCACATACCCATTACTTTTCTGAAGGAACAACAAAAAAAAAGGCTTTTCCTTTCTTTTCCTACGGTCTGGAATAATTTATACAGGTTTTAATGAATAGGTTTAGGGCTTCCAGACATGCCAAGAATTCAAGCAGAGTGAAAGATTCAATCCTAAAAATACAACCCAGGCAAAACCAATCTCAAGTGCACCCACGAGGCACAAGTGAAGGGCCCACATAGCATCCTAAAGCCACATCCCTGAGGAGGAGTGAGTCTATGCACCCATATAATAGAGTTTAATGAGGAAGATCAGGAGAAACCAGGGGGAGGCAGAACCTGTGATGACGGGTGTCACGGACAGCGCGGTCACTGGGGATCCTCTCGCTCTCCCGCTGGTTAAAGGCATGAGCCGGTACGGGTCCTCTCCGCCCTTCCACCTCCGGGCGCTCAGGTACCTCCGCTCTTCAAACTGATCCCAAAGGTCGTCCCAGTCCACGTCCGAGCCCTGCACGCACAAAGTCAGCCCCATTAGAGAGAGAAGAACCCAGAGGACACTTGACCCCGCTCCAGAGGTTCTCCCAAGCCCCACCGGAGGTTGGTCAGCCCCGCAGCAGGGGCAGGCATCACAACAGCAGGCTAACAAGGAGCTTCGTTAGGTCTTCAGGGTTTGATTTTTCCTTAGGTCTTGAAACAGCATGGCAAAGAGAGCCTGCCAATTTGAATTTAAAATGACTAATTGGAAAACAGATTCAAGTCCCTGGTGGATGCAGAGAGACAGCACAGGCTCAATAAATATAAAGCGCAAAGGTCTTTTTGGGGTTTTGAGCTTCCTCCAGCCACAAAACAAAGGTGTTTTACATCCCCATCTCCCCTGTAACCCTTCAGGCAGGAATGAGCCATCAGACATGAGCAGTTTCGTCAAGCACAATCCCATGTTTCCACATCCATACCCTGCCCTAGGGCTCACTCAAGCAATGGGACCCTGAAATAAGGGGGCCATCATCCTCCCAGCCCAATTTTGGTCTATATTTGATACAACAGATCTCCCACTGAGGACTTCAGCCCTACTGCAGGAAGAAGAGCAGGCAAGCTTGTGCCCCTGTGGTCCCCCACCACAAAAAGGATGGAGGAGCTGCATTTGGAGTTACTCGACAGCTCCAACAACCATCAGGGGGTTTAAGCATCCCTTGGCAGCTTGGTGCCATCAGGAGGTTTAAGCATCCCTCAGCAGCATGATGTTGTCAGGGGGTTTAAGCGTTCCTTGGCAGCCAGCGAGCACAATGCAGCACTGATAAAATCTCATCGTTACAGCAGCACAACCTCTTTGATCTCAGCCTACCTGTAACACAGGGAGATGCAAACATCTACAGACATCTCAGCCCTAAAGAAAATTGTGATCTTATCCAATAATTGATCTTTTCTTCTTTTCTTCCTTTACCCCCCCCCTCCCCCCTTCAATTCACACCATCTCAAAACTGATTTTCCTTGCTAATATCGCAAAATGAAGCTTTTGAAATGGGCGATTTTTATCCTGTAATTGATTTTACTTGCATCTGGCAGTGCATTTTCTCTAGTCACAGGAAGGGGAGGAGGGAGCACCAGCTCCTGCAAGTGAATCACAGCAGGATCAAGCCAGGCACCTCCAGCCACATGATGCCCCACACAGCCCTGGGTCACAGCAACACAAGCACCCTCAAATATCCAAGAGAGCACAGGGATTCCAGGGTTTATAGATACAGGGTTGTATTCATTCTCCCCCAGCGTGACCCTATGGTCTTCTCAGTAGCACCTCCAGCACTTAGCCCAATTGCAGGAAGATAAGAAGAAACTCCCAAGCCACCATCCATACCAGGAGAAAGGTAATTTGGACTACAGTGAGGTGTCCCTGTCCATGGCAGGGGGCTGGAACTGGATGATCTTAAGGTCCTTTCCAACCCAAACCATTCTATGATTCTATGGACTGGGAGAAAGTTGTTCAAGGCTAGGAGAAAGTTATGAAACCAGTAAGGCCACTGCAGGAGGTTTATGAAGAGGATGGATGTAACCCACCTGCGGGCTTTCAGGAGGACCGATGTACACGGGGTGATAAATATTCTTTATGTCTTTTCTAAGGCATCTTGCAAAAGGAGATTTACTGTGGCAGTAAAAGATGAGGGGAAAGCGAGCCGATTGCATCGTCCAGACACCAGCAGCCCGACATTTGTAAGTCTTCATGATGACCTCAGGAGGCCAGGCGCTGCTAAAACAACCGCCATGGATTTGCAGGCCCTTAATTTTAATGGTGTGAAGAAAAGTTGGTTTTACCCAACTTAATAAGGAGAGAAACGGCTTTTTAAAGTGGACATATGGCAATCTGGGGTGTTGGATGTGTATATATGTATATATGGATGAATGGATGGATGTGTATATATGTATACATACATATTATATATGTATGGATGGATGTGTATTATATACATAATGTTTTCTAAATGTCAATTAAACCAAACAGCCCTGGATCAGCCAGATCTGGGCAAGTGTCTGGCAGCTGGCAGGTTCCCATGGGCAGTCATGGCATCAGGAAAAGTGGAGCTTCTGCACATACTATAAGGGCAGCAAGGCTTTGGTCAGGCCAGCAGAAGCATGGGGCTGGTGCATTGGAGGGTCCTGCCATATACCTAAAGGGCTGGGACAACATTTCCCCTGCATCCATCTAACCCCACTACCAACCTCTTAGTGGGGGTCCCAGTGGTAAATGGACACATGGAATTTACCAGTGCCTCATCCCATGGCATTTGCTTCTCATCCTGCCCTGGATATACCTTCTGTCCAAGGGTTGCATTCTTGGTTCACACCGCAGTGAATAACTAATAGCCCCATAAAATCTCTATCTGAAAGATGTCAGCCCACCTCAATTCACTCAGGCTCTCTTTTTTGGGCTGAGGAAAGCTATAAGCAGGGTGATTCTTAAATATCAGGTAGCTAAATACATATCTGAGATCAAGAGCAAATAGATGCTCCTGAGAGACTGGAGATTAAAGGGTTATTTTAACCATTATCTGGCCACAAAACAAGCTCAGGGTCTAGGTTAAGTTTCTCAGCCAGAAGTAGTCATTTGGCTTTGGTCATCTGCTTTCAGTCCACATCTCCTAAATCTTCTGGGTGTTCTCCAGCTCTCCAATGCAAACTTCCCTACAAGGCTAACTGAAATCAAAGCTGGACACTCTCATACACACAGCCCAACCTCACTGCACAAAGCAGAGAGGAAAAGTGAGGCAGCATCCTCAGATAAAGAGCTCCGCACTTATGCAAGTGGTGGGAGGCAGAAGGTCTCCCCAGTCTGCACACAGGGACTCCCTTGTTCCTTGGTGCCTGATCAGGGACAGGGAATGCCAGTTAAAGTGTAAGGAGGAATCCCCTTCAGTCACCCAGAGACAACGCATTGGTCACGGGTTACTGGGTACAGTCTTCATTATAATATTTCCGCCATGTATTATCACCTCTTCCTCACACCAGAATCCTGTCTTGGGAGTTATTTAACTGATGTGCTGAAATCTAAATTTAATTTATTATGATCTAACTCACTTTAGAAGCCAAATTGCCCTGCACTAGAAAAGGATCAAGTCAATACTCCACTTGCCTTCCTATTTATCTTCTACAGGGCTCCTCTCTCCAAGATTCATATTCATTTTCTCTCATGTACTAGTAATACATTTTCTTTTTTTTTTTTCCTTGGAATTAGGTAATTTCTCTTTCAACATTGCAGTTTAATGACTGGTATTAATTATGGGAAACACAGTCAATGCTTAAAAGAGTTTGAGAGACTCAACGAATCTGCAGGAAAGAGAGGAAAATAATATCCAAGAGGTAGTCACCCACCCTTGGCCAGCAAGCACCACCCTGCATTGAGGGCATCCCTGCGGGGTCAATGAGAGAGATCCCACAAAGGGACAACAGACAAAACTCAATGAAGAGAGGATTTTCTATCTCACATCAGCACGTAGCTAAGAGCTTATCCACCAGCTCACTAAAACCACCTGCTAAAGGCACCCCGAAAAGCTACCTGCCACCTCACGGGAGAAGGGCAAACAGCAAACCCCTGGAGTGAGCATGCACGCAGCTTTTCACTGCAACTGTATATCAAAGACTGAAAGCCTCTCGGTGTAAAGATGTAATTCATCATCTCTCTCTTAAATCATGGCTCGGAAACAGGAAAAAAAGGAGAAAAAATACCAAAAAAACCCAAGGAGAGGTGCTGAAGGGGGGAAGCGGGTCATTAGCAGTAAAACTACAATTTTCTGGCAACTGCTAATGCCTTGTTTATGTGAATTTCTGCAAATATGACATTTTAATGGCATAATAATTGTGTGATTACAGTACAGCAGGGATCACTGGAGCGGGAAGGAGGAATGAGCAACCCAGCAGGCTGCTGCTGCGGGCCCACAGTGTCACCATGGGATGCTCCGTCCCTCCTGCTTGCACCCACTGGGAAGGTCACACTGGTCCCCAAAGCCAGGATGCATCTGCCCGGGATGAAAAGAAGAGGGTGGCACAAGCCAAAAGTGGGCTCTGATTCACTTTCTTCTTGTGCGGCACTGTTGTAAAATGAAGAATTTAAGCCTTTGTTAAAATTAATGCTATTTTCTTTTGAGAGATGCTGGATGTTGCCATTAGACCAAGGTGGATCGGACTGGCACCAAGCGGAAAAAACTCATCCCTGCATAATACGTGACCAAACCTGATGAATGCCTCCATCCTGCCTTTGTGGGACTCTGACATTAAGAAAAGGAGGAGAGGAGAAATAAAGAAATACATCAGCCAAGCAAAAGGTTCTATAAACAAACAAAAACTTGAGAAACTCGGATGCTGTGCAACATGTTGCTGCCCAGCCAAGCTTGGTCGCTCCTCTGCCTCCAAAGGTTGGAGCAAGTGTGCGTGTTCGGCACAGCTCCGGGGCACTGGAGGCGGAGGGCAATCTTTCAGCAGGAATTGCAACCAGGCATTATACAAATGAGATTTAAATGTCTCACTGAAGCGCAGATCCCCTGAAAGCAGCAGGTTCAATTATAGAGCTGTTACTGGCCGAGGCACTGATGCCATCTGAAAAGATTATAATACTTCAAACAGGGTAGGGCTCACCCCTCCTCGTCCCCTGATGCCAGCACTGAGAGGGTCAGCAGCCCCACAGGGGAAAGAAGCAGGCAGCATCATGGTGCCTTGGTCCTCCTTCCTGTCTCCCTGAGCAGCCCAGATGGGCACTGAGGTATGAGATCCTTAAGTTGAACTTTGGTGTAGTTTTCCCAACATCAGAGCCCAGCAGCCTGGCTTAGCCCTGTGTGCACACTGCTGTACATCCCAGTGGCCTCATTCCCAAGATACATCCAGGAGACAGACAGAGAGCACCATGGCCATGATCTTTGCCCTATCTGAAAAGCATATGACAGCACCAAAATCAGGGCACAAGCCTCTGGAGAGCAAGCTTCATACTCCTCTTGCAGCACAACCTCCAGTACATCAGGTACCACTCAGCATCAAACAAGCACAGACCCTGGAAGGGTCCTTTCTTTTATCCCCCTTCCCCAAACTACATAGCCCCCAAGCCTATCAACCACTTAAATACAAACTTAAGCAACTCCAGGCATTCAGAGGAGCCCACAGAAATCCTTGTTTAAATGCTTGAAGTTAAGTACTTGCTTAAGTGCTTCATTGGCTCAGCGAAGTCTTCTCCAGCTTTGCACTGACACCAACCACACATGGGAAATGAGGAAGCTCTGGGTCCTGCCCATCATCTACCCATAGTTTTCTGCTTCCTTGGGATTTCAGTTCCAGTTCCTTTATTTGAGAGCCAGGAAACTCCCCTTCCTCCCGATCGGTACCTGAACACAACATGAAGGTGCACCTTCATGGCGGGTCCTCTGGGTCTCCACAAGGAAACACAGCAGATCCGTGCCTGCAAGGATACCACCTTGCTCCAAGGAAGATGGCAATCTCCCTCTGCTTAGAGATGGTTTACTGCCTCTCAAGGAAGACCTGGGTCTGCTCTGATCCCACTTGTTGAGGAAGAAAGGAAAAATCCCACAGAAATAACCCTAAATAAAATATTGATATGGATACCTAATTAAAGCAAAGCACTTCTCCAGCGAAGCCCTGAGGTCCCTGGAGATGCTCTGAGTATTCACCACTAGGTTTCTTGCTGTCACTGACCTTTCCCTGCTCACATACATCACAGGCATGCTGCTCCATCTCCAAAGAACAGAGCATCGCCTTGTCCTCTGATAACTTCACAGGAATGCAAGTCCCTGAGCACCTTCTGCTAAGGTCTTTCCCACTTTCTCCCAAGTAGGAGAAAGGCTATGCTATCACCACCTTTGCTGCCCTCCTTGCCTGCTCTCCCGTTTCCTTTACCTGTCTCCATCCAACCCCCTTCTCTAATGCCCACTCCTGTGGTGCACATAGATGTTTGTGTAATCAAGACACTTACTACATCAGGCAACAGGACCAATAAAGGCTAGCCATGGAACAAGACTTAACATTCATGAACTAGAAGATGACAGTCTTCAAGAACTACATCTGTAAACACTGCCTGGATGGAAGCATCCCTATCCACACTCTGGAAAAGGCTCTTCAGTGTCTTCATCATATCATTCCCACACTCAACTAGCATCAGCACAGGCTGTTGGCCGCCGATTCAGTGCAAGGACCTGACGCAGGGGTCAGGCAGCTGGGCCATCATTAACTGCATCACAGCTAGAACCATCTCTTTGTGTATCTTCTTGCCTGTATCTGTGGTAAATGATAAAGAGTCTGAAACACCCTCCAGAGGCTTAAATCTGCTAAAAGTCTCCAGCCAAATACAATGGCGTGAAAAGCCACCAGAGAATTATTGATGCTTTTTCCAATAAGGGCATCAAAGCTTTAACTGCAAAACAGATGGCAAGGGCAGCCACCAAAATGGGGAATTTATTTGCAAATCAGGAGCAGGGGACTCCAAGTTGCAAGGAGGAAAAGATGACAGATTCATTGCTTTGATGAATAGCCAGAGGCTGTTTCCAGGGCTTCCCTTAGGAGAAAGCAAGTCAGCTTGGAGTTTACACCACTCTTATCAGCGACTGCTTGCTGCTCCAGAGCTAGGTTAAAATATACCCTCACCTCCTCACAGGCTGCCTGGGCCTGAGCTTCACACGTAGATGATGCTCCTATCCCCTGTAGCACAGACCACCGTCCTGCCTCTATTGAAGAGACAATGAGCACTGCTGGCGAGCATTGCACACCCCAGCCACATCCCAAGGTATTCCCATGGTGATTCCCACCATGCTGAGGAACCTTCTGCCTCCCGGTGATGATGGACGGTAGTGCAGGATCCAGGTCACTGACCTCTAGAAACAACATCCAGCTACAGAATCCTCTGTGATCCTCCCACTTGGAAGGATGCTCTTCCTTCTCAGACCCCAAAAGCAGGTGTGTACAGCAGCACCTTGCTGTGTAAAGAACACAGACTTAATTCCTTAAAGTGATAAATTAGCCAGTACAATAGCCTGACATATGAAGACAAATCCTGTACAATTAAAAAGGGAAGGAAGGCCAATTATATCCTCCTGGAGAATACTGCTGCCTGCTTCTGTTTTATTTATATGTTACACTGTATAATGAGCAGAATATTTAGGAGGTCAGCACAAACCAAGCTGCTGACTGGACAAAAGAGAAGACCCAGCTCTGTCTGTGCCAGGAGCCAAGCAGAAGGATGGAGAGGACTTCTGGCCTTCTCCTCTTCCCCCTGCAAGCAGCAACACTGAGATGCTGCAGGGATGCTCAGTTTACTGCTCACCTTCAATAGCTTGTGCTCAGGCTGCATCAGTCTTCCCAAGGCTCTGTCAGAAAAAGCTGAGGTCTCCATCCTCCCCTCAGCCCCACAAGAAAGGACAAGCAAAACCAGCCCAAGCTTGTTGGCATCTATGAACTCTTCTAATGAGTCTGCATATGGTAATTCTGAGCGGCAAACAAGATCAAATAGGTTGTAAGAGTCTATAAGATAGACTCTGCTTCTACTGAGACAGGGGGTTTAATAGAAGATTCCAGGTTTAAACCACAAAAAAGGTTTAACACATCTGGTCTGGCAGCAGCTCTGCTCCACAGTGAGCCCTTTGAGTTGATGGCTATAGTCCCCCATCAGTGTCCCCACCACACTGGAACACCACAGTGTCCCATCAGTATTGGAACACTCGCAGCTCCCCCAGTCCCTCTCCATCCTGTGCTGATGCCACTGTCTCCAAGTGCCTTTGCCCCCTGCCAGAGAAGGTTCTGTGTCCACGCCAGCCAGGTTCAGCTCAATCCCAGGACCATCAGAGATCAAACACATTTGGTAGAGCCCACACTCACAGAGGGCAAATAGAGGCAAAAGGGAGCTCTTGCTTGGACAGACGGTGTGTTTTATTTTCCTTCTGTGCGTTTTCAGGACAGACACGAGCTGCTTCCCAACCATGAAGGTCACACCAGCCTTCCCAGGCTTCAGCAGGAGCAGCAGATGATTTAGTACTTAGAAGCCCATAGCTGCACTTGGTCTTCAGCTGAGCTTCACTTGTCCTTCTGTAAAGGAAGCCAAAGTAAAAGCCAAAACTCTCACTAAACCACAGAGATTGAGCATCTCAGCTGTCAGGGAAGGTTTTCCCTTTCCATATGGAGCTGCAGGTCCCATGTACCAGAAGACTGCCCAGAATGGGGCATATCAGGGGGAAAGAAAAGCAGGGAGGTGAGAGTAAAGGAGCCAGCAGCCAAAGTCCTGCTCTGAACCCAGCCCTTTATAAAGCAGGCAGCTAATCCAACCCACACCTCCAAAGCAAGGAAGGGATCTTGCTGTTAATGCACTCAGCATCCTCGACCCGACACGGCCCTTTCACAGCAGCAAAGCCTGGGGTAATCCATCTGGTAATTGCTTCCATGGGGATCTTTACACAGCTTTAGAAACTAATGCTACTATCCTTCCCGGAGCAGCCACCTTTCCAAACTAAGCAGCAATGTGGGGCAATGGATAACAGCAGCATATTAATGTGAAAGGAAAAGTGCCTCCAAGGGAGCTCAGCCTTTATTTTACCTTGGTTTATTCTAATGGGGGAGTTGGAGGAAAAAACAGAGGTTAAAGAAATAGATATTCAAGCAAAATAAAATAACTGCAGATACACAAGGCAGTTGTTTGCATGGCTTCAGCTGTCTTCAGGAAGCCACCAGCTTGCCTTTCCCCTCATCTGTGTCAGCTAACTGCTTTTGAGGAGCAGAGCTTTATCAAGTGGGCACAACCTGCTCCAAGGAAGGAGCTCAATAAGGACAAGAAATGCTACCAGTCAAAACTCCCCATCCCTGCACTCGATTTCTAGCTCTGTAAAAGCCTCAGACTCCCTCCAAGCCACACCTTGGTGTTCCTGCTTCATAAGGCTCCACTTTGGAGCATCACCTGTACTGAGCAGCTCCAGCACAAGGGCTTTTTTTTCTCTTCTCAACTCTCACTCTGCCAAGTGTGAAGAGCAGAGGAAAACCATTGATGGTCACTAACCAAAACACCTCAATCCCTCTTGGAGAACTTTCCTGCAGTGCAGCGATGCACTACAGGCCAGCACTGCCATCAACAAGCAGTGGTGACCTGCCTCCTCATCTCACACACACACATCTTGCAGAGACAGGCGTTTCTGTAACCCAGAGCTGGTCCTCAACATGCAGACGGAGGGAGGTGAAGCTCAGGTCACAGCAGCAATGCTCCAGGGTGCATGTACTACCCAGCTGACAGCCTTTCCTCCCCCTGCAACTCTCCTCAAGGAGAAATTAGATATAAAACATTTGTGACAGCAAAAACTGATCTAAACCTTTGATCCTTAGGTAGCTGCTGCTGGAGTGTCTGCAAGTTCCTGGGCCTGGGAGCGACATGACTGACAGCACCCAAGATACAGCAGCATAATTTACAGCGTATGTGTCAGCCCAACCTTCTCCTATCTCAGCTCAGTAACAGGAATAAAAAACCCAACCCTGGCTAGTGAGAAATGCACTGTAGTGAGGTACAGTGAGTTAGAAAGCCTGTTGAAGAAGGACTGTGGGCCCTGCAAGCACAAGGTGGGAGCGTTGAGAAAGTGCTGCTGCTTACATGAGCAAACCTTGAGCAGAGCTGTGGCTGAGCATAGGAGCCGTGGGATGTGCATGGCATGGGATGTGCCTGGTCCATGCAGTAGGATGAGCCTGAGGATGACATGAGGCAAAGCTCATATCAAAGCCTGAGTAATATTTGAGGGTAAATTTGCCCTCAAAATCATCCCGACTGGGGGAGAAGAGATGGTGCTGGGAAAGAATCACAGCCTCTTCTGGAGCAAAGATCCCCTTCTGACACTGCAAGAGCCACCTGCTTCCCTTGAGGGACAGCCTTAAGCAGCATTATGCTTCCCAAAAAGCAAAGCAGGCAAATGAGCACGGAGATACACACGCCAAAACCTCTCCTGCTGTGCCCATGTAAAGGCATGAGCTCAGCTTCCCACATTGCTAGTAAGATCAGGGATGCAAAATGAAAACAGAAGGAGAGGGAACAAAACACAAGCAGAAAACAACCAAAGCTGTAATTGGGCTTGTAGCAAACAACATCTGTAATTTGGAGGACAGCAGTGTTACCACCAAGGGCCCATCACTGGAGCGCTCACACCCGGAAGGATGCTGGCTCATAAAGCACTGCTATGTCACAGCCCAGAGATACAGGACAACCTTCCCTTCTTTTTTTCCCTGACACACTGACAACATCTGATCAATATTTCTGTACATCTCTAAAACCAAAAAATCCCAACCCAAAACCACAAAACCCCCTTAACACTCAAAAACAAAACACAATCCCACTGCTAAGCCACCTGATCAGCAAATTCAAAACACCTCCCAAGAGCATGTGGATCTGGATGGAAACCAGCTAGCAGGCACTAAGCTTTGCTGTTATTATTGGAAGAAGAAATAAAATCTGTTTGGCATTGGTTCTCTCACACACATTTCACTGCAATAAACAAAAGAGCACTTTTGGAGTCATCAATCAGGAAAACACAGCATGGAAGTCTTGATGGGCAGCTCCTGCTTGCACACATACCAGACCCATTGGCTGATGCAGGAAGAAGTTTCCTTTACCTTACCTCTTAGCAAGGCTAAGAGCTCCTGGCACGCTCCCGCTTGGCTCCACCATGACTCCACACACCATGGAGGCAGCAAGCCTTGCCACGTACCTCAACACATCAAACCCCAAAACATGTTGGTTTTTGATGTTTGGCAATGTTAGGCTTAGAGGGAGGTGGCATCTGTGGGCAGCTTCTCACAGCACAGTTGGGTGGCAAGACAACACGTGCTCCATTTGTTGGCCATAGCATCATGGAGGCATCACTACACAAGGCTTGTCTACCCATATACCAGAAACAAACTGATAGGCAATACCTCCAGAACCTCCAGACTCAGAGAGTCAGCACCAAAACAGCCCAATGCTCTCTTCAATGAAGAGCATATTGTGCTGGGTGGACACATAGTTCCACCAGAAGCTGTGCAAGATATAATGAAGGGAAAGGTCCCTGCTCTCAGAAAGCTATGGAGGAACAGAGGAAGTACCCCACTTGGCACAAGGAGAGGAGAGCAGAGGCTGTGTGCACTCTCAGGCAGCCTCACACTCTGCTGGGCCATAACTTGTCCCATGCACCTTTGATGCCCCTTGCTCCTGCAGCAGCACGCTCCCATCACTGGCACTGCTGCATTAAGGATTAGGTAGGATCAGACGCAGGATAATACAAATGAGGTCATGGTTGCTGCTGACAGTAGCTGCAAAGAAATGAGGAGCTGATCTTCCCAGCCAGAGGGAAATGAGATGCTGTTAAACTCCATCCAGGCAGGACAGGAAAGGAGGGATACGGCTGAGACCAGGCTAACGCAGCTTCTTTGCCTACAGATTTGGATATACCACTGGAGTGCCTGATGGCCTGCAGCTATAAGGGAAGGGACTTGCCTTGCAGAGGAGCCATGTCTCCATCTGGACTTCCTGGTGCAAACATAGAAGGGAAAGAAAGTCTCTCACACCATCCCTGCAAGGGTCTGCATAACTGGAGAAGAAACAAACCCCTTTTGTTTGGATGGTCCTGAAAGCATGAGTCAAATCCCATGTTAGCGATGTTGTTTCCGTTAATGGGGGGTGTCCAATGGCTCATTTCTCTTCCTGGGTCTTTTTCCATCCTCACCTTACACATCCCTCTGCAGGTCTCTCCTCCCAGCTAGATACATGCCTCTATCTCCCTTTGCTCCCTGAGCCCTTGGCACCAGCCACAGTGTGCCTATGGACAAAGGGGAGAAGATGGCGATACAAAGGGCTTGGGTGCATGTTCAGGCTTTGATAGGCACACCAGAACAAGAAGAAGCCACAACACCTCATAGAAGGAAGGGTGGGGAGCAGAAACCCTGTGGATGAAGAAGACCTGTGGAGGATCAGCAATGACATTCCCA
Organism: Loriculus beryllinus; assembly: GCA_039877255.1. Lineage (NCBI taxonomy): Eukaryota > Metazoa > Chordata > Aves > Psittaciformes > Psittacidae > Loriculus > Loriculus beryllinus. The sequence goes on along the minus strand of JBCJKH010050562.1, from coordinate 19,687 downwards.
AACCCACAGCAGCCAGTGCAGAGGTCCTACCAGCAGCAGGGCAGACAGGCAGGCTTGAGCATCTCAACCAACACCGGTCCTGATGGCTCTAAAAGAACCCAGACAACTGCTTTAATGTTTGATTTACTGCTTTTAAAGTTACCCCCAGAGCACAGGCTCCAGCTGAGCATTTTCATACTCTTCCTGCCTTTCCTAAAGCCCAAAGGAGAAAAAACGCCCATGAGATCTGAAGATGGACACATCACCGCAGGCTCCCAGCTCTGAGCCCTGCCACTGCTCGTGCACAGGTGTGGGAAAGGCAGGGATGCGGAGCCCAGGCTGCAATTCCTGCTGCAGCCCCAGCAAGCCTGCACACAGATGGCAATGGGACCAGTCCTTCTGCAGCCGGCAGCATATGCTGCTGCTGCCCACATCGACACAGATGCTTGGAGAGATGCACCAGAAATAACCGGTTATACAAGCCAAGACTTTCTCCTACGCAGGCAAAGAGTTTTAATCCCAAACTACCGGGTATAGCTGAGCCCCTGAATCTATCTCCCCCTTTTTTCTTGAAGAAACACCATCTCAAGGGCAATGAAATGGACCTAAAAAAGTGCTGAGACAAAAGGCAGTCACAGCGGGAGGTACTGGTGGCCTGTGACAGTGATGCTGGTGAACGTCTGTGTGGCAGAGCTTCTGCTCTTGGACTGCCAGTGACCTTTACGTCTGCTCTGAAACAGGGGCAATAATGCTCACTTAAGAGTCTCATGCTGAACTAATCATTGTGAAGTGCTCTAAGGTTCAGCAACGAGAGACAGGAAAGCAGCACTAAGTATGAACACAGCTGCGCTCAGCAAGACTAATGGCCCGCGCCATGCTACAGTCCCTGTAAGCTGTCTCTAACACCACTTAATGCTTTAGAGGAGGATGCACACAGCGCTGGTGGCAGGGATGCACCCTGCTCCCTGCCCTGGATGGGTACCAGTAACACTTGCCCGGCTCCCTGCATTGCAAGCAGGTCCCATTGCAGACAGGCACAGGCAGTGTGGTACCCATCATACCACCCGGCTCCAAAGCTGCTGAGCTGAAGAACGTGGAGGAGCAAGGAGAAAAAAGGGGAAAAAATACATATATCTAGTGATGCTAAAGGAAACAAGTTATTTTAAAAGGCCTCCTCCTCTCTGCCAGCTTCTGACCTGCTCCTGGGCTCTTTGCCCAGCAGCAGCACCAGGCAGGGTGAGGTGCAGGCAGTGCACAGTGCAGGCAGGGCATAGCACATTGCATGGCAGTGCCTGTGCAGGGTTGGTATGTACCCAGTGATGGCCAGCACAGTGTAACACAGCCAACAGGGGAGTGCAGAGAAGCAGAGGGGTGAGGGTGAGGGTTTCAGTCCTCACCTGGCCCCACAGCATACTTCCCCCTGCATCCTAGGTGGAAAAGGTTGATGTGCCCATGGCTTCTGCCCTGCTGAGCTTCTCATTCCCACTCCCAGCCCCAGTTTTCCACAGCCAAGTTTCCTTATAGAAATATGGAAAATTAGACATATCAGTGTATATGCACACACAGGCATGCACACCGAGTCCTTCCTGCTCATTTACACAACCTTCCCGCAGGGATGAGCTGGGGGCATAGAACAGGAGTGCCTGGGGAGCAGGGTGACAGCCATGCACAGAAGGGCTGCCTAGAAAGGCAGGGGTGTGCGGTCACATCTGCCTAAATACACCATCTCTGAAGGGAGTCTTGACAGTGAAGACCTGGAGAACACCTCTTCTGAGCACTCTGCTACTGCCAGCATGCTCCAATCTTCTTGTTTAACACCTGCACAGGCCTCTCTCTCATGCATCTGTCCAGTCATTGCTGAACCCACACAGGCTTTCAGCACCCAGAAGATCCCGTTGTGAAGCACCTCGCATCCATCCACATTCAACCTGCCCTTGATAGCTCCCTCTGATGATCCCAACTTTTATCTAGGAAGAGACAGGAGGTATTTCCTATCCACCCTTTCTCTGCCATTAATAATATTCCACACCTCCAACACAACCCTGCTCCTCCTGCTAAGCAGCCCAAGCCTACTTCTTGCAGAGAAGCCATCCCAAAGCCTTCATCAACCTGCTTCACACCATTTACACCTCTCCAAGACAGCAATGAGCAAACAGCAGGCAGGATTTGCTGAGGATTCACTCTCCTTGCTCTCGCCCCTTGAGCGCCCATGGTTCACCAGCAGCACAACTGACCTACAAAACATGACTACAGAACAAGAAGCAGCAGAAACCTCTTTACTCTTAAATATGATGAGTCCAGAGTGCTAAAATACTTTTTTCAAATGCCATAGGTGAGCTCTGGCAGGCCCACTGTGGCTTATCCCTAACCCCAGCACCAGTGATTCCAAATGGAAATGGGCTGCCAGCACTGACTGGAGCAGGGCTCTGCCACCAGCACCAAGCTAAGCCCACCAGCCCCTTACTTTCTGAGACACAAGTGGTGAACATGAGGAATAAAATTAGAATTCTTCTTTGTGTTTTGATCTAACATTTTATGTGTGTTTGGAAGCAGCAGGGAAAACACATGGGAAATGGAAAGTGAATAACTGGCTCAGTAGCAGAAGAAGCCAGAAGAAACACTAGGGCAACTAGGGCAAGCTCTGCGAGGCTCATTTTAAAATGTTCTCTCCGCCAACACAGATGAATATTGGAGCAAAAAAGATATTACAGAAAACCTCAGTTGACTCACGAGGAACAAGCACGTTAAATATAGAAAATAAATTAAATAATTAAAGGGCAAACAAAATGGGATTTTAGCCCTGTTTTTGTGTTTAGTTTTTATTACATAGGGAGCTCCCAAGCTGCTTTTTAATTCTTGGAGTGGGTGAAGCAGGTGTCGAAGTGAGGTTTTGCCGCGCTCCTGAGCTCTATTTCCACCCTTCAGGAAGCAGTGGGGCTGGTGCAGGGAGCTCTCCTCTACCGGTGCCACGTGCCCCCAGGGCACAGCACAGATTCATCCAGGGCTCTTCATCCCTTCTCCATGTCCTGATGGAGCAGCTGAAGTGCAGAGACAGTGAGTGCTTTGCCCAGGAACTCTCCATGAGATGCAAACCTGATGGGAACGTGCTGTAAGCCATTTGCCCACCCAGGGCTGCAGGTGCACGTGGCAGCTCTTTGGGCACAGTCCAATTCAAGCCTAAAAATCCGCACAGTTCCAAATAGACTTTAAAACCTTGGGACAGGCTGAAATGTAGGTTACAGACGTTACAGCCAGATCCTGTTACTGCCAGGAAGGAGCCGAGCACTGCAATTTAAAGGTGCCCTGGCTCTAACCCACCCTAAATGCAGCTCCTGGCCTCTGCTCTCAGCCTCATCAGTCACAAGTGGCAAAAAGGGCAAACTCGAAGCTCCTGCACTGATTTTGAGAGCTCAATACTGATATGGCTCACAAAGGCTTTTAGCAGTCCCCAGGAAGAAAAGGGAAGCTCCTTGCTCAGACCAGCAGGAAAGCCTGAGGAGGACCAGGAGTAAAAGAGCCATGTGCTCCTATGATCCCAGAAACTATTCCCAAATACTGATGTAGGAAAACTGCTGTGGCAAGGCTGTGCTGACAAGTACCAGCCATGGCTGGGTGAACAGCAGGACTGTCGGTTGGGCATCACTGCCCACACTGATGGCTCTGTGCTTCCACAGCCTGCAGGATGCAGTGGACAAAGGATGCAAGCAGGAGGATAAGAGCAAGGGAGAGGATAAGCTCATAGCCATGTTCTTTTATTAACATCCCCCCTCCTTTCTTCCACCTCACCTCCCAGAAAGGTCCCTTTTCCTTTCTGGACTAACATCCTCAGAGTTTCCACTGCAATGAGGTCAGCCTCAGCACAGGGCAGCCCACAGAGGTGATACAGGAGAAATGGCTTTAAGGCAAATCTGTGTCTGTGATCAGGAGGCTGAAAACCAGCAGCATCAGCTCCCTAAATAACATGCGGTGTCTGAGGCTACACTGCTGATCTTGGCAACAACCTCTTCCCTCTCAGCTACAGAAAAACTATATATAGAAGAACTACAGACATATATATATATAAGAACATACAGACATATATATATATGAAAGCCATATATATATATGACTTTCATATTATTTTGCCTTTTCTAAAGAGTCCAATAAAGCACCACGAAGTCACTTTTCCCAAGCAGGAGACTGACATGCCCATGGCTAAGCACTGTTCCCTGCTCTCCATACCACACTCCTCTCTGTCTTGAGCCCCAAGTGCCTTCTCTTTTCTACTCATGCTGCTGGAAGTCATGGAGAGGAAGATTAAATCTTTGCCGTGGCAAACTAATTGAAACAGATCCAATATATTCCTTATCTTTGGCAGCCTACCATCTTTGCACTTATCCAGCATCAGCTTTAGGGGAATGGAAAAAGAGAAGTGTATGCTTAGGAGTGCCAGGCCATAGAAGGCACAGCCCAGGCGGAAGGGACAAGTACAAGCAGTTAGTAACAGGGTTGTGGTTAATGGTTTGCAAATGGTTTATGAACAGGCTTACGAGTGATGCCTGTTGCTCACAATGGGCTCTGCATCCCTATAGCAGCCAACGGTGCTGCTGATGTCCCCCTCTTCAGTATGTCTGTAATGTACCACTCTTGCAGCAGGACAATGGGGAAGAGGAGGTGACGGGATGTGGTATCAGTTGGTCTCCTTCCAGGAGGATCTGAAGCATCAGGATGCCACCCTGCACCCCAAGGCATTCTGCCCACTGCTAGTGTGCCCTAAATCGCCCCCTCGGCTCCCAAGGTAGCCAATCTGAAGCATCACATTTGCTCATCCTCCCTCAGGCTGTAAAGCAACCTTCAGAACCAACCAGAAATACTTAAAGTGGTGGCCTGTTGCTTTCCCTGCCCTGCTTCAGGGAGTGTGGCTCAGTTTTGGTTTTAGTTGCAAAGTCCCCACACTCTGCAAACCAAATGTAGCTGGAATTGATATCAAAAAGTAAAGCCACCTACCATCGAAAATCAAAGCACTGCACTGCCAAAACTGAGCGAGAGGCACAAATCAGAGAGTTTAAATAGGGAGGGGAGGAAGCAGAATTTCCATTAATATCATGTTTTCACCTGTAATAATTTGAGAGACTGGTGATGACACTGGAAGGTGAGCTACCCTCAGCCCAAGGGGACGTGGCTGTTTATGAAACCATCTGGCTGTCAGCTGCTCCAACACCATGCAGAGGTAAAGTGTCAACTTTAGATAGAGCCAGGCTGGCAGCAGCCCCCCTGGGCAGGGAGAGGGTGCTCCATCCTCCACCTAGCAGGGGAAGGCAAAACAAAGGCAGAAATCATCTGCAACATATGGAAGAGTAGCACCCTGTGGTTTATAGGGGTTTTTCATTCTATGCAACTTGTTTATTTAGGGAGAGGTTTTCTCTTCCTAGGACAAATCATTGTTTTCTCAAAAGCAGGCACCAAGGAATGGCTGCAAGAGAGTGTTTCTTTGCTTGTAAGAAAGCATTGTACAAGAATGATAACATTCTATTTAATGGGCTGTTGAAACAGTGTAATGCCAGCCCCTTACGTTACCCTGGCTCCTAATGATTGTACTAACTAAAGAGGAGATCGACTTGGCTTTCCTAGTCTCTGCAATTATATTCTGCTCAGAGAAAAGCTGAACAGCAACAGGTAGGATGATATTTAATGCCCACCTCTATACCTTGACATTGTCTGGTTTGAAATAGAGTACTCCTGCCAGTTACTGGCAGTGAAACTAATAGGATTCTGTAAAAATCAATCCATAAAGGCACAGATGCTAAAATGAATGGTTTCCTTTCTGTTCCGCTTACGGGAGGGCTCTTTTATGGATATCTATATGCTGGTGTAAAAATTCCAGGAACAACTTTCTAAGTCTTCATTAAATTCAAGGGGACTTTTGTAGAGAAGGCAACTTTAAAAGAAACTGCTATTTCACCCCGTAGCTCGTTATTACCCACAAACCTAAAAGGGTGAAGCTCGCCCCTAAGAGCTGCCCCAACTGCATCGTGTTCCTGATGGAGTCACAGAAAGGGGAAAAACAAGGCTGAGGTTAGGAGAGAGCACCAAGCCCCATGTCCAAATTGGAGCCATCAAACTGACACAACATGCCATCGTCTATCACCATCCTTGCACCATCAAAAGAACACTGCTAATGGCAAAACGCTGCCTGGGACCCCAGGAAAGCTGTAGTGCTGGTGTCTGCCCTGCAGCACTGCTGTCCATGGAGTGTTTGCAGAGAAGAGAGTAAATTCATTAACTAAATCTGAGTGCTTTGGGGCAGGCCAAGGTGAGCGGTTCTTAGTAAAGTATTTAATGAACACAATGAAAAACAAACAGACAAAAAGGTATTTCTTCCTCACCTTACCCACTGTGTTAAAGACAGGGGGTGAGTTTGGAGGTTGTTGGGGGTTATTTTGAAGAGGCAAAAAGACTTCATGACCTGTTTCTCACTCCTGAAAACAAGTTTATCAGCGCAGCCTGCAAAGAGACTATTCCCGTTTCTGCCTCCACAAGGATATTTCTTCCAAGACAATTTTCCTGGAATCATCACAATGATTCCTGCCCCAGAAGCAAGTAGGGGTGCTGGGCATAACCTTGCATTGCTCACCAAACCAGCTCTGCTTCCCCTTCTCACCTCCTAAGGGTACAGGCTCTGGGGTTAGCCTTGAGTGCTATTTTGTGGTCTCCAGCATCCTGATGCAGGCACGGATGTTGCCACACAGCTTCTCCTCCCTGACTCTGATTTCACTGCTACCACTCAGATACAGCACTCCAAGAGCTGAAAATAGATGGGCAGATAAGGGCCAGGTCAGGCACACATGGTCCAGATGTCCATGGACATCTCCAGTCCACCCTGATCCACAAGGAATATCAGCTTCTCAGCTCTCATGAGTAGAGGAGAATGGTGACTCCATAGACTGGCTTCACCGCCACTGGCCAATAGCACTGACACTAGCCACCAGCTAGAAAGCCACTAGCACATCACCAGATCCTCTCCCAGGAATAATCTTCCATGGAGCTTACAACTACCTCAAACACAAATTGAGATAAAGGGAAAAAAGTGGATCCACAAAGATGTAGCTGTGCTGTAGGAAAAATACTTCCTAAGTGCTCCTGGTCATGACAGATCCCAAGGCACACAGCAGAAGTTCACCACAGCCTCCTGGCCAGCGGCCAGGCTTGCAGAATTGAATTTCACCTTATCCTGTTTCACCTCCTCCTTCAGCCACACAGGTTTTTCTTCATTTCTCCATCCTCACATTTCACTTCCAAGGGCACAGGACTACAACAGCGTTGGTTTTTCTCCGTACCTAGCCTCAGGAAACAAATCATTCCTAATCCATCTGACCAGACACCTCACCTCCAACACCAGCAAGGAAGACGCAGACCTCTCCATCCTGGTTAGCTACATACAACTCCCTGAAAAAGTAATGCTCTTCCCCCATTTTTTGTCAGTAAGACACCATCCCGAGTCACAAGACTTGATTTTTGCCATCTCTTTTTCCTCCTCTTACAAAAACTGTGGCTGGAGATGGCCACACAGGTGTCAAATCCTCCTACTGCCAGCCATCAGATCCTGTAGGTAACTTTCCATCCTTCATTTCTGCCAACCCAGGACCCACTCCAGCAAGACAAATACCCAAAACTCAACAGCACGGTCAAGGTGAGGGCACACTCCTGAACTACCAACCAGAATTACAACTTCATCAGCATTACTAGCTCTTCACTTTCCCCTCAGATTTCTGCTTTTTCACCAACAAGAATGACAATTCTCTGGTGATTTAGCTGAATCGAGCTTATTTGTAGTTAATTTGGGTGAGATTTCACTAAACTTAGCTAAGTAGCTAAATTTACAAAGCGTCCCCCATTAAATCTTCCTGTGTCTCAAAAGTCCCTATCTATAAAAAGAGAATCATTATCACCAGTTTGTCTCCAGATGACAGCAGCTTAAATCACTGCCACCAGACATCTGGTTCACAGCCCGTCGGGAGCCGTCAGGCTCTGTTCAGCTCCAAGTGGATAATTACCCACTGGTGGAGATGCCACCAGCTCAGCTCCTAACATCCTTATCCAACCCCAAAGCATGGACCAGGGCTGAGGGACAGAGTCTGGGCAGCCCAAGCACCCAGGGACTGCTGCTGCCTGCTGAAATCAGTAGAAGACTTAAGTCTTGGGGGATGTCAGAAGGAAAGTGCTTTAAAATTGGGGAAAAAAAGGAAACCCAGCTAAGGGAGGCAGCAAATTGAGAGGTTGCAACCTTGAGAGCAGACATTCAAACAATAGTATCTCAGCTCAAGCCTTCCCCGCGGCTGTAGACAGCAGGACTATAAATTGGCCTATGATTTAGCTCCATGTGGTGCCCTCTATTCAGCCTACGCTGTGGATACCAGCTTTCATCCTTATCTCCACCATCCATTAGCTGCAGTCAGCCAGCGATGGGGGAAGGCAGGGTGCTAGTGCAGCTCTGCACACATGGGAACCCTCTTTCTCTTCCTCAGCAGGTCCCACTGCAGTACCTCAAGTCATCACTAGGACCATGTTTCTGTGCCATGGGGCCTTAGTCAGGGTAGCTATTCTATTTCATAGCCCATCTGCTGTTGAGAACACTATTTTAATCCCAATTTTCCCCTTTTTTTAACCCCCATTTTTATCTGCTCCGTCTCATGACATTAAAGCCATCATTTATCTCCACAGCACTGGCAAGCTGATTTACTGCCTCGATCAGCACAGCTCTGGCATGAGCTGCGTGAAAAAGGGATGCCTCAAGCCTAACACACAACAGGGACACTGCAGGAGAAGGGGGAAGGACAGAGAGGGCAGAAAATCACCCTGTGAATTAAGATCACCAACAGCACAATTTTCTTCATTCTCTCTGACTGCAGCAAATCCAGGAGGATGGGGCAATAAGAGAGATGGACAGACGCCCTGTTGGGCACCCCATGGAAGATGGGGGGTTTGAGGCTAAGATTTAGGCAAGACCAGGCAGTGGAGAAGCCAGCTCCATCAGGATCGACTCAGAGCATTGCTGCTAAGGACCTACTGCACTCTCCTGCTCTTAATGAGCAGCGTGACAAGCTCAAATCAATGGAGGCTCTGCAAAGCCTGAGCAAAGCCTCCTGTCGGTGCCTAGCCAGGCATCCCAGTCGTGCTGCTCTCCCTAACTGAAACCGACGGGGGAGCAATTAAACAACAGATTCTTTAATGGCCTCCCCGTCAGGACTCTTCTTACCAAGACCCTGTGAAAGCAAGCCATGGAAATGAGTCGTGTGGAGGTGCCAGCCTTCTCCCTGGCAATACCAGTGCAGAACAGAGGGGTTGTGGTGTCTCTGGGAACCAGCCTTGGAAAAGCTCCCAGCATTTCCACACAGATGAGGATGTCTGCTCCACACCTCTCTCCCAGACACCCATGAGCCCTTTGAAAGCCCATGAGCTAAATACAAATCTTCATGACCAGATGGGCACCACACATTTTGAGCTGAATGGGAAGCACTGGGACAGCTCTGAGACAAGCCATTCACTTGTGATAGCTGCAGTTGAGAGGGGAAGCAGGCAAGGAAGAGGGGACATGACCATGTGAGATAGAGAGGGATGGGGAACAGCCCAATGAGTGAGGCACGATACCAAGAAACTGCTTTTGGTTCCTCTCCCTGAAACATCTGGCAGGCTGAACCCCTCCTCTGCACTAGCTGAGGCTGTGTGCAAGGAGCAAGGCTTTGATGGGGAAATGGCTGCATCCCAGTGCCAGCCAAGAAAACCCGGGATCTGAGACAACTGCACAGGGAACAGACATTCCTAACACCGACTGATCCATAGATTAAAAAACAACAGGGAATAGCTTCCTCCCAGCACCCAGAATAGATTAGTATGGAATGGAGCTCAGTCACAATAAGCAGCTGCTGGCTTCAGCTCCAAAAGCCTCTCCACCGCACTGCCATAGTACCCCTGCTACTCCCCCATTTGCTGCACTACCATGTATCAGTTTATGTACATACATATATATCACACAATTTACTGCTTTTCCCATCCTCACCTGAGAAAGGGATGTCAAGAAGCGGCATCACACACATGCATACCCCTCCAGTTCCTTTCCCTCACAGTGCCTGTGCCCTGTTCTCTTCACCTCTCTGCAAGGGGCTCTTTTCCCATCTCATTTCATGGCTCTGAACTGTTCCCCCCGTGTTTTGTTTGCTTAAAAAATGCCATTAAGACAGCAAAAAAAGGAAGCAGGCAGACGGGAGGGATTTAACTTTGCATCTCCTGGCTGGAGGGGTTTCACACGCTATTCAATGCAGCATTGGTGATTTAATCATCGGTGCGATGCTATTGCAAACAGCAGCAGACAGCAGAGCCTGCAGGAGTAATGCTCCCTCTAACAGCATGAATATTAAGGGCATTTAACAGCCCTTGTAATCGCACTGTGGATCCTTGCAAGAGCACAGCCAGGCAGCGTGAGGGAAGGCACTAAACCATGCTGCTGGGTTACCAAACTTCACTGTGCTTCTTACGGCATCTGAAATCAGCCCCACTTACTGAAAAGCGAGCGCTGGCTTCCCAGTGTGTTCTCTCAAAACTAAATCCCATGTGGTAAAAGCCCTCAAGCACGCGCTGGGATGAACAGGGTGGTTTTAAAGCCTCCTTTCTGAAAGCCGGCCTCGTGTGGAGTTTGAGTCCCTCTAACATGGAGCAAATATGAAGACCTTCAGCGAATTAATCCCCAATACCTGCACCTGTAGGAAAGGATTACTGGGGGAAGAGATGAAATCCTGAGCTGTGCCTCAGAACTAGAGATGTAGGATACTTTTCAGGTCATGCACAGGTCCATTCTCAAAGGAAACAGATCCCCAGCTTTTACACTTTAAAAGTTTCCACTTTTTATTGCATTAATATCATTCTGGAAAGTTCCCTGTGATTTTGATGCAGAAATGGCCAGTTATCTGTTGCAGCCTTCTGTAACAAAACGCCTGGGAAATACGGACACTCCTGGCCTATGGACATGAAACACAGTTTGGGAAATTAGGTAAAAAAGTGGGAATTCATCTGCTTTATCTGTTGGATACAGTAATAGCTGCTAGTTCTGCCTGAAGATGGGGAGAACATCTTGAGATCAAGCCTTCATTCAGAGAGATGTCAGTTTGCCCAGGGCCATACACACAGCTGGTGCTAATGCCCAAACCAGTGTTAATACCAGGAGACGTGCATCAAAAATCAGTTGATCCCAGCTGATATTTACATCTAGAAACTCAGAACTTTCTGGCTGTGAGGCAGGTTTCAGCTGAACTAACACCCTTTAGCATTGCCAGGTGCTCCCATCTCCCCGGTTATCTCAGCACAGAGGGAAGGGAAAAACATACCTGGCCTTTCATTCACACCTTTAATTATTCAGCTTATATTGATATAAAATTAATCGAAGCAGAATAAGCTTTTATCCCAAATAGAGGTGCCTGCCGGCATGCAGCCCTCACATTAAAATGCGCAAATTACACTTTATTTAATGAGTTTGTTTCTAGCCATTGCACAGGCAAACCCGTGTGCTGCTCCACCTACTGCAAATGCCTCTATACCAGCTTCTGCCCCAGTTCTACAACACTCAGGCTAACCTGCAGATGTGAACGGGCTTGGTTAAAGAGAGGAGATGTTCTTCACTTCTAGGCTGCAGCCCCTTTAGAGTCAGGATATGGCCATGATGCTGGCAGCAGGACCTGATCCCCAAAGCACCGAGAGCAAAGAAATCCTGTTTCACGGAGCACCACTTGTACCTATTGGGGAAGGCCGATGGCACTTCACCTTGCAGCAGATGGTGTCCTCAAGTGCCAATGCATTTTCCTCCTGCTCCACATATGCAGGTAGGACTTCTGTTGGCAAAGACCAAATTGGAGCTGCCTTTCCTTCATTGATGCTGCCTCCAGAAGGGAAGGTGTTTGCACCTCCCCAAGTCCTGTGGTGCCTCAAGTGAAGAACAGCATATGGATGACGCTCCCCAGCATTCAGGTGCCTGCAAGAGCTCACTCTCCCTTTGCAAGGTAGACTGTGCTTATGTTTTACATTAGATTTTGGAAACCCCATGTTTCTCAAGCACACAGGTGCATCCAGGAGGTCCGTGTTGAGGAGACACATCTATATCTGTGCGCAGTAGCATGTCACCAGCCAACATAACGCTTTTCTCACCACAGAATCAACTAGGCTGGAAAAGACCTTTAAGATCATAAAGTCCAGCTGTTACCCCAGCACTGCCAAGTCAATCACTAAACCATGTCACCAATTCTGGTTTTACCACTTGCAAATGTAATTTAAAACTGCAGGTATTTCACTCAAAAACATCCCCATGACTCCTATTTTGAGGCATCCTTCCTTTTCTAAGCTCTGGGGCTGGGACTGCAAATTGGGCAGACGACAGCCCCTCCAATGGGCTCATATAGTTCACTTTTCCCCCAAAAACATGCCACCAAACCAGGCAAAGTGAGAAGCCTTTGCAAAGCCCGATTTTGCACAGCTACCTGCTGCTGAAGTCTCAGCAGATACCAGGCTGTCTGCAACCTCGATCTTCTCACCATTTCTAGTCCTGATCAAACCCTTCACACATCGCCGCTGCGAGGGGGACATACTTCCATCCATATTTATCCAGGAGCTGTGCAAATACAATTATCATTGCTGCAAAGCCCTTGGCTGCTCAAACATCGAGCACCACAGGAAAGTCTACACATGCACAACGTCCTCCATCTCTGGGGTCAGCAGGGAGAGGTAAGGAATGAAGCAAATAGTTGCTTCAAGAATGAGGGACCAAAGGCCATGCAGCATGCTGGGTAGGTACTCCTGTACATCACCATATCAGCAAGGATTCAAACTACACCCATTTCAAGGGACTAAAGTAGAGTGGTGATGGGTACAGCAGCACACTCCAAGGTCTCTGTCCTGCTCTTTGAACACTCAGAGCAGTATTTTTATGGGTAGTTAACGTTATGGTAAAAAATGTCAAAACTGAAAGAAAAAAAGGAAAATTGATTTTCCTCCTTGTTTCCCAATATTTCAACCCCACAGTAGAAACACTACCAACAGCTTCCTGATGAGACATGTGCCATCACACCACCACAGTAATCTGGCCATCCATCCATCCATCCATCCCTTGCTTCATGCCATGGTAGCGTGGCAGGGAGAGCTGGTGCTGACCAGCCCCAGGCAACATTTGCTGTCTTCTCCACCCCAAAACCCAGCTCCCCATGCACCATGGCCAGCAGGCAGGACCACTGGGGCACCACAGAGATAAGCACCCAGGCCCAAGGGATGCATGGTGTCTGGTCTTTTCCGGTCTTTAGAGACCTAACCAGAGATCTCCCTGTGGGATGGGACAGCTCTTGCAATACCACAAAAAGCACACCATATACAGCCTACATGCCATACACAGTTTAACTCTGAGCATCATATGGATATTCATCCATTTTGATCCCAGTGGCAGGAGCAGATGGCTGGTTAACACGTTTGTGTCTCTCTCTCTCTAAATGACACCATACTATCATGCCAGGAAAATGCAATGGGCATTATAAACACCACAGCTCTTCCCCACTCCCTCCCCATCTAACTCTGCTGTTGCCAAATGGCAGGACCGTGAGACACAACAGCTTCCCTCCCACCTCCTAAACACCAGCTCCAGAAACCCCAGCACGTCTTCCCACTGGAAAAACCACCTGCTTTCTTAAACCAGACCCCAAGTTCCATATTTTGGATGGGAGAGGTTGAAGTGCAAAGGGGCTGCATCCCAAACGTACCTTGAGGCAGATCCCAGGCTATCATTCCATCCTGAAAGACCCCAAACCAAACCATTGGGTAGAGCAGATTGCCCTCACTCAGAGGAAAAAAAAAAAAAGGCTTTTAAAGAATAAATAAATCAATGAAAACCAATGTTTCATGAAAAGAACTGACCTAAGCCATTGAAAATGAGCCTGTTCACACCTGAAACTCCTCCCTCCCATCTTTTCTCTATCTTTCTCAAACCAAGCCACTGAAATCTCAATGCATAAGAGAGGAACGAAACCGGCCTCTCTCAGCCCGAGGGGGCTGCAACCAAGGTCCTCACCACTGAACATATTCTTGTCTTATTTGCAAGCCATGTACCTCCATAATGTGTTATGAGGTGTGCTTGTAACCAGCGGATGCCGACAGTGGTCCTTGAGGAGGAAATGGTGTGTGTCTAAATGCGGGCAAAGCTATTTAGAATGCCAGGACAAAGCAGCCTCGCTCTCCTTGCTTGGGCCAAATTGCATCCTTTGGACTTATTCCTTCAGTGGCTTCAAAATAAAAGAGTAATCTGTCTCAATTTCCTTGGCTCTGAGAATAATGTTTAGAGAATAGGAGGTGATTTCATAGCTCGTTTGGTTTTGCACCGCACGAACCCTGTTCTCCTCGTATCGCTTTCCAATCAGTTTTATTGTTGGCACTTTCAGTAGAAAACCAAGGAGGGAGAGGCTAAAACCCTCAGTTACACTTGAGACGGAGGGGAGAGAAATGAAATTAAAGAAAGAAAAAGAAGGAAAATAATAATCCATCTTTCTCTTGTCTTTCAGCCCGATCGGAAAATGAACCTGTTTTGCTTCTGAATCAATTCTCTCCTGGCACTGCACTTCCTGCAGTCCCTTCTGAAATGAGATGCAATCATTAACTCACTTGCTCCTCCAAATAATAACACAAAGCCAAAGCTCAAGCTGTTTTGCAGTAAATCATTGCTAATTTCTGCCTCTATGGGGCAAGGCAGGGTTTGGCAGGGTACACAAGGGCCCCCTCCAGCCCCACCAGTGCCACCACCAAAGCCTCTGCATCCCTTCTGGCTGAGGACAATCTCCAACGCAGTGTGCGCTCCCATGAAGGAGTGAAACCAGTACATTGCCCCTTCACCTCCCTCCCTGCCTCCCTCAGGGCTGCAGTAAGGGTTAATTAAGGCTCATAAGGAGCTTCCAAACAGCAGGATTGAAGCCAAACTATTAGTACTACTAATGCCGCCTCCACAATCAAAGCGGTGAACTCCAGCTGAACCTCTCACCACTGATCATTTTACCGAAGGCACATGTTAAGGATGAGAAATCATCCTCATCCTGCTCCTCCTCCTCCCAGCATCCCTGTGCCACAGGCACCCCAGGATAACCAACATCCATCCCACAGCAGGTAACTTCCAAGGTACCCTGTAGACTGACACAGTCAAGCCCATGGCTGCCCTTCCCATCACAGCCGTGGTTATATGGGAAAGCCTATATCTAGACAGCCCAACTTCCTCTGCTCCTATGGAAATACACAGGAAAAGCAGAGCAATACTGATGTAGACAAGCAGAAGATGGGGCCCAAGATCTCCTCCTTGGCTCACTCTTCCCATAACGCTGACTCCTGCTGAGATTTTGGAACCAGAAAGGGGAAAGAGGGTGGGAAATCAATTTAATTGCAGCTTAGTAAGCAACTGTGCTTAAGTGTAGCTGGCAAAATCTGAACAATTCACTGTGAGAGAAAGGAGGGGGGAAATGGCTTTTTCATTGCATGGGAAAGTGGATTGAGAGCAAACCCCCCCCCCTGTATCGTCTGCTCCTCACTCCTTCCTTCTTTAAACAGAGGAAGCCAGCAAGAAACACACAGCTAATGCCAGCAATCTCCCACTCGCACTACTCCAATTAATAGTCAATCCACTGCACCCTTTGTCGTTAGGCTACACATAATTACCCCTTCACGCGAACGTCTTTCTTAAACAGATTCTACTTTTGCTTTCTCTGCAGATACACTCGCTGTAATTGGTTTTATTGCACCAAATGCTGGGCTGCCCTCACAGAAGAGAACAGTTATAACTGTGTCTCTCTCTCTCCCAGCTGCAGGAGGTTGCTTTTGCATTCCCACAGCTTCTCCCAAGCTTGTATTTCCCGCTGGCAAAGAGCCTCAAGCACAGGCAAACACACCCAGAAGTAACAAACCTGCATCCCATGAGCTGCACGCATTGGACACACACATCCACTGCCCCAACCCTTGGCTTACAACACCTCTGTTCAAACCTAAGGATTTATCAGCCTGTGACAGTGGCACCACACTGCACTTACATGGGATTATAGGATGGTTCTATTTGCAAGGCTTCCTCTATCGATGCTGCTCTTCCAGCGCCTGTGCTCATCCAGCTCGCACCTCCTAAACCACAGCAGTTCAGCAGAGCGTGCCCTGGCCTCTGCACCTTCAACCAACTTCTCAGCTTCAGAAGGAAAAGTAAAACTCCAGTTTCACTGTCATAAGATGCTCCACAGACCTACACAGTGTTCCTGTTTATAGCTCTTATCCTGCAGCCATCCCATGTGCCAAGCACTCCTGCCCATGGGAAGGCAGGGGTCATGCTGCAGAGCCACAGTCTCAGGAGAGCAAGAGGAAGTAAACCCAGTCAAGACAGGCCCAGGGCCATGAGCCCATTAAAATAAATCAGGATGCTGTACTCTTACCAAAGAAAGGAAGAGCAAGGAGAAGAAAGCTGCCTGGGTTTTTGAGTAAATAATCCACTTCTGTACATATCTGAGATAAGAAAAGGACAAATAGGAAAAAAGCATCTTCCCTGAGAGTTAACATCCTTTGCAAGTGTGAAGACACTTATAACATACATGCTGTGTCTATTACACCTTGGTATCCAGATGCAGAGCTGGTTTTGGAGACCTCCCAGCTCAAAAGCAAGCCTTTCCTTGCCAAGCCAACTCTAAGGGTCACCAAGGACTCAGGGCCACAAGCCAGAGCTGAGCACTCCTAAAAACTCAGCTGAAGAAATAAGGGCTCCCCTGTCACCAACCAAGGGGACACTGCCACACCACAGCGGCAAGCAGGGGATGCTGCAGCCAGAGCAATCCCACCAACAGTGCACGAGGATGTTGACAGGAAAAATGGATTACAAGAGACCACGACACTCCTGAGCCCAACTCATCCCAGGAGCATCACCACCTCTGACACCCCTTTGGTCCCACAGCAGTGGGACTCTTCCAGCTCTTTCTGTCCTTCCAGGGCACAATGAAAAGTATTTGTCTTTCGGTGCTCAAGACACATACCAGCTGCACAGAAATTTACTCAACACCTTACCAGCAAAGCAGCAGAATCCCTGCATCCTCTCCCTCCTTCCCTGATAACTTCCTTAAAGCACCAAGCTAGGAAAGGCGCCTGGGCATCCCAGTGCTCACCTTTTTGCACAGCAAATGGGTCTTGTTCAATCAACATTTATGCCCCCATCAGTCACGGCTGCAATACAGAGCTCCATCAGAATGTAACAAGAGCAAAACCCATTCATTGTAATTACCAGTGGAAAATTAACGGGGTTTTCATCAACTGTTTATGGTGTCACAGGTATCTCAGAGAGCACCTTGATGTGCAGTGGGTAGATTAATCAAACAAGATATACAAGGCATTTGCCCACTGCTGGTTTAGCAGGAACATTATTGGGTGCTGACTTTGGCAGGGCTTCTCACCTCCCTCCTGCTCCAAGATGACACAGGTATTGGTGGCTGTGCTGGGAAAAACCCTTGCCCAAGCCCACCAGAAGGCATGCAAGCACTTAAGTGGCAGACCTGTTCCATCTGGTACCACAGAGAAGGGTGGTTTGGCCACGGTTTCTATTTCCATACCCATCACTAAATACACCAGCAGGAAAGAGCAATTGGATTCCACCCCACCTCCTGCACCAGCAAAGCTTTGGACATCCTAGAAAGCCTTGGTTAGCACCTAGAGATTTCAGGATGGGCTTTCACCAGCAAAGCATGACGGAAGTTTCCTCTTCTCTCCCAGCCTGGACCTACCCAAGCCCGCAGCCCTCAGCCAACACGAGCCTTCCCGGCATTAAACATTCTGCCTTTTTGTTCCTGACAGCTTCGCCACTTCACTCCCTTAATTGTCAAGATATGAATTTGTGCAGGATACACAGTTATTTTAATCTGTTAAGTGGCTCTGCTGCTATAAAACTGTCAGGAATTTAATATCTGGAGACTGTCAGCTGAGCTCCAGGTGCCGAGGCTTTCTAGCTGGCGATGATGCAGAAGGAAGCGCAGGCTGGTGCGAGGCACACAAGTGCAAAGCTGGCAAGCGTCCCTCTGCATCAAGGTCCAATCCTGCAGGATGCTGAGCACCTCAGAGCACTCTGAGCAGGCAGCAAGGGTGCTGAGCCTCCCGTCATCTCCCAGGAGCCCTCCCCAGCTGCATTTGCACACACTTGGAAAGGGGCTGTTGCACTGCAAACTCTCATATGAGCCAAGCTTATCAGGTCACTTCTTTCAATAAAAGGAACCTTTCCTCCATAGCTTTTCTCCTGCAATCCAGCCCACGATTGCCCCATTTCCCCTCCGGAGGCTGTCAGCTGTGCTTTAGCTGTTCATGGAAATGAAGAGAAACAAAAACCCCAAACCCAACATAAAACATCTTCCCACTCCTCCTGCACACACTGCTGGTCCCAGGTACCAGAGCCCAGACCCCCTGCCAGTCCCTCACCGCTCCCCTACTTGGGTCTGACATGGATTCACCAGGTGAAGGAGAGGAGATGACCAAGTGGCTGTCACCCTACTCCAGCACAAGCCAGGGGAGCTGGCACACAAGCAAAGCATCGCAGCAGAGACAGCCACACGTACTCCTCACAAATCAATTTGAGAATTTGCTTGTAATTAATCCTGTGTATCAGTTCCCCTCGTTATTTCTTAATGTAATTAAGTTATTAATTGAGATGTCCCGTTCCCCCCTCTTTCCCAAAGCAAAGCAAAGGGCTGGATCAGAGGGAGGCAGGGGAGAAGCCTGGTAGCATTGTGATACCATAAACCCAGATTACCAGAGCACATGCCAATCCCTAGTGCTGCCTCCCTGTGTGACTTCAGATGGGTCACTGGCAGCCTGAGGGTCGAGCGACTCCAATACCTCTGGAGTTAAGGAGAGCCTGAAGGATACAAAGTTCAATTAACCTCTCTGGGTCCCAGTTTATCCAGCCGGAAAACTGCAGGCAGGGAGACAGCCTGGAAATAATTAAAGCTTGCAAAGTGTCTTAAAACCCTCCACCAAAAGGCAGGGAGAGCAGGAGGCATGGATGAGTCCCAGCTGATCCGTAACCCCGACCAGCCACATGGACCTTACACCCTCATCCATCAGACCCGACTTTCCTGCAGGCTGAGCCCATGGCTGCTAACCAGGCACCGAGCCAGCCAGAGAAGCTCCTCTTCTCTGCCAATTTATAGGACTTTATAAAGGGCAGGCAAAGGGCAAGGGCAGGTTTTGCTTCTGCTCTAATAGGACTTGATCTGCCCTTTGGAAAAGGGAAAATAAAGACGGCCAAACTTCAAGTGACAGCAGCAATAACAGCACTGGAGGGACTGGGGAAGTTGTCCCGGGAACAACTTCTTAGTGCTAAACGGAGGGATGATTTGCTTCCATGCTCTACCAGCCCTGCAAGGTTACTACATCACATGCCAGGAGGGAATCCACACACCCTAAAATTCAGCCTCAGCCTGCTCCGGCTGCTCCAGCACATACACCAGCAGCAGGGATGGGGAGCAGGAGGAGGGAAAGGGAGTGACAGGGATTGAGGAGAGCAAAGGCTGACAAGAAAGGGGTCCTCTGAGCCTGCCAGCCAGCGCTCACTGGTGAGAGATGCACAGACATGGGATTAGAGGGGAAAGCAGGATAAAAAGAAGGGGAGGGAGGTGAAGCCAGTTTAATTACAGTAGACAGCTGCGCCTGCCTC
>JBCJKH010050561.1:0-10689 GCA_039877255.1 Loriculus beryllinus | reverse complement strand
ACCATTACACATGTAAAGGCACCTCCATGTGTGCTTCTCATTGACATGGGCAGAAGAGACCCAGACAAGCTGCTCTCTCTCTGAGAAGGCTCCCAGGCCAGCCTGGCCCTGTGTTGGGGAACTCATGAGGCTACTATACTGTGATCTCTCTGCATGCATTTCAAAGAAAGCTGCTGCCACCCCGTCTTCCCACAAAGAGAAACAGACTACTAAAAGAAAGACACCTGAGTTCAATTTCCTCAGCCATTTCTTCTCCTAAAATTATTGTGCAAGCTGTGCTCCTGGAAGTACCAAAATTCTGTTTAAATCTGCATTTTCCACTTGAAACTTTAGGAAATAATTCACAGTGTAGAGGATTAAACTAAACCAACTTACCAGCCAGAAGAGAAAATATCAGTTGTCACCATTATCCTTTTTTTTCTGTTTTAGATTGTTTCCTACTACTCAAAGTAGGAAAGTGGCAAAAACAGTGGCAAATTTCATCTATCAATCCAAATGAGCAGAGAGCTTAAAAATTATTAAGCCTAAAGGTATTAATTTATTTGTATTCCAGAAGGCTGCTCTTTGGACTCTACTGAAGCTAATACACCAACATTAGGATGAAATGTTGGGATGTTGTCCAAACTTTTCACCTGATACTGAATCACACACTACAGATGCTGAGTCACTCATCATTGTTATTAGCTCAGAGAAATAATAAGACATTGCTCAGTGATGGAAACCAGCCAAAGTTTTACAAAGATAATAAGTTGATCTACTTCCTCCAATAAAAAGTCCATATATTTCTGGTATCATTTGGTGATACAACAGCAGAAAAACAAAAAGAACTGCTAAAAAGGGTCTGCTCATTTGTTTCCCTTATAGAGAATTTGATCCTTTTAGGTAATTACAAATGGCATCATTTTGGGCCTCTGACTACTATGGAATTGGAGACCTGATTTTCACAACACAGCTGCCATGTAGTGATGTAGCTTACTATGATGAACACATCATATTGCTTATATATAAACATAGCATGTCCAAGCAACTACCACAGAGGAATGCATCCACAGTTTTGTTTTCAACTCCAAGTGGTCTGAGATGGAAGCATTAGTCAGGTTGCCAGAAGTAACAAGGAGCATGGTCAGTAGTCACTAAAAGACAGCAGCTTATGAGATTGCTATGAAAAGTAGTGTCAAAACTTTCAGAAGCTAAGACCCTTTTCATGGGTCAGTAATTAAAGCACAGCTTGATCAGGAGAGCTCCTCGATTTGGTCAGTGCTTGCCAGAAAACAACTGCATATTTCTGTTGATTTTTGGCAATTACCTGATTTGGCACAAATAACAATGCTCCATTTCAAAGTTGTAGTTTCTTCTTGTAGAACTCTTAGTATTTCAAAAGGATTGAGAATATTTTAAATAGACTGCATCCTTAGTGCAGTCAAACAAACACATCTCCATCAACTAGGGCAGTTTCTGTCTTCTGATTCCTCTCTCAGTTTTAATTCTATTTCAGATTCTACTACTGATTGGCTCAATGGGTCTTGGAGAAATCAGTATGGAAGTGGGACAGGTTACCAAAATCTGAGATGCGTAAACTTGCTTCCTTTACAAATACAAGTGTAGTATGTTATTGAATAGCAGCTATTATCTGTAGTTTACAGTGAAGAAAATGAAGTGATATGCCTTAAGGAAAAGGAACATTTCAATGATAAAATCAGGACAGAAACCAACAATTTCTGACTGAGTTCTGTTTAGTGTTTTCTAACTGGTACTGTACACAGAACTGGCAACCACATTTACAGGAAGCGGTGTCCAGGAGTTCCCATATGCAGGTGCTCATTTGACTATGCAAAACATAGCATATACAGCTGAAGTTTTCACCCTTCATATCACTAAGAGTGCCCGTCATTACAAAATGTTGACAAAAATGGTTGCCTTTGCTGAGAATAAGACAAGACATGAAATACACCTTCTTTCTGGGAGGTTCAGTCACTGTTGAGAATGTGCATGGGTGGGAAATGTGCCATGTTTTCTAGGTTAACAAAACCTAAAAACCTGGCAGTGTTTAAGGCCAGGTTGATCCTTCAGGAACTCTTTGGAACCTATGAATTTGATGGAGAATTTCCCATTTGGAGAGGTGGAGTTGCAGTATATGAGAAACTCCTCAACTTCCAAGCACGCAACAAATATAAGTTGAGTGACAGAGCACTGGAACAGGTTGCCCAGGAGGACTGTGGAGTCTCCTACGTTGGAGATATTCAAGGCCCGCCTGGACAAGTTCCTGTGTGATGTACTCTAGGTTACCTTGCTCTTGCAGGAGGGTTGGACTAGATGATCTTCTGAAGTCCCTTCCAACCCTTGGAATTCTGTGATTCTGTGACTACATGTGGAGAATTTTGATGCATATTCAGCTTATGACAGGTTTGCCTTCAAGAAGTGTTCCATTTGCGGAAGAGTTAGTTTTCAACTAAGTTGATATCAAAGTAGTTGGCCTTACAGATCACTTGAGAAAATCAATAACAGCTAATAAATAGTGGCTATCTTTCTGCCTATGGGCTTTGTATGAGTATTTTATATGCATATATTATATATGTAGCTGGAACTGTGTAGGCTCTCTCTTGCTGGGAGTGCTGTGCAGCCATCTAGCCAGGAATAAAATACCTGCTGTAGAAATGTATGTTCTGCTGCCCAGAGTCAGATGGAGAAAAAAATAACTGAAACCTTCTTGTCTCCTGTCATAGTTATATGTGGCATAAAAAGGTGATTAGAGAAGCAACATTGATGTTATAAAAGAGAAAAGAACTGCTACCTAGTTAATTTCTTTTGGAGATTAACTCTAAGCCTTTAAGCAGAGTAGAAGGCAATAATGTTAAAATGAGAGAGGCACATTTCATCAAAATGATGAATTTTATGCGTTAATACTGTTACAGTATGAAGTCCAAAAAAATGGGTATATGGTTTGCATTTTGGGATGGATTATTTTCTTTTTACCATTTAAAGGCTAGGTTATATCTATATGGTGATCTCCTGCAAAGTGCAGTCCATAGAAGTTCCATGATTTTATTGGCTTCTTCTCTCTTTCTCTGCTCTCTCTCCCACATCACCCATTGGCACACACATGTAAATTGTCCATTCACAGGGTCCCTACAGTATATTCTTTTATTTCTTTCATGTGATAGATACTTTATTTTGTTCTGGGTTTTTTTCCCTCTTCATGCAAATTACTTTTTTTCTTTTTTTTTTTAATTTCACTTTCATTTTCTTTTTTTAAATTACATTTCAGCTTTCTGTAACCTGTGTCACAATGTACTGAGTGTATCTTTATCCATGTCTTCCTTCTACTTCAGTCTCTCCTGCCATTCTTACAATGCTCTTGTAAACAGGAGGTGCAAAAGGAGGTGCGATAAATCATTTCTTCTATTTACTTCATCTGTTGTGTCCGTATGCGAGGCAGAGAAATACTGGGTTTGGGAGAAGTGAAATTTCAGTTCCCAGTAAAAATATTTGGATTCTGCAGAGCTTTATATATACATAACAAAATGCTCCTCCATCTAAATGTGTAAAACAAATGTTTAAACAAATTGTCATCTGTTAAAGTGCCCTGAGAGCCCTGGGCACTGGGTGTTGACAAATGGGAATTAATTTTTATAGCAAGTATATTAATGGGAATTCTTCTGCAGTTATGGGAGTTGTTGCAGTGTATCCCTGATGCTCAGTAACTTGTTTGCCATGCTGGATCATCAAAAGCCACATGAGTGTGCACTTTGACATGTTGATTTCAGACCTCATCTGCTCATTTTTCTTGTACATATACTTTTTCCACTTTCTGTCCCTGTTCTTCAGAGTCTTTCTGGAATCACTTTCCTAATTCTGTGGGAAAAATTTCAAGTTAAATGAAAGATTGTCAGGCTGAGAAAGTTGGGACTGTTCAGCCTGGAGAAGAGAAGGCTGCGTGGAGACCTCATAGCAGCCTTCCAGTGTCTGAAAGGGGCCTACAAGGGACTCTTTGCTGGGAACTGTGGCAACAGGTCAAGAGGTGATAGGTTTAAATTGAAACAGGGGAAGTTTGGGTTAGATATAAGGAAGAAGTTAAGAAGAATATATATGAAGATATAAGGAAGAAGTATGAAAATTCATAGCATATTTCATGAAATGAAGTATTTCCACAACTTGAATAAGGTATAATTCTGTAATCACACAAATCAGACCATACAAAATACTAACCTTATGTTTTGTGAAATATTTCACAAAATTTCTTAGAATATTTGTGCCTCCATCTATGAAGTACTCACTCTCATTCCCTTGTTAAAGTCTTCAAATTCATAGGAATTTTAATGGAATGTTACCTAAAGAAAGCTACACAGCCACAGGTTTAATCAAACATGAGTATCAAATCACCAAAGGTGGGGACATAAGGCACCCTTGAGTACATGTCTCAAGCAGCCGCCACTTTGGAGGAGGAATTGTGCACTCACAGAGTATTTTCACCTTGTTCTCACAACCATTGGGCAAAACTTGGTGCTTGGAACAGCAGGTAGTGCAGCATTGCCACTTACTAGGCAGCAACGTTTCCTGTTTAGGCACACAATTGCTTTATAATGTTATCCTTTAGCTACAGATAATTAAAGAACTTCTATCTAGCATGCATGTTTTCTACTAGAAGATTTAATCATGCGTGAGGGATGAGCAGTCTCTCCAGAGTTACAATAACAGTAATGTCTGTTACAGTGATAGGAACAAATCAGCAGTTTGTTGAATATGAATGTGAGAGTTCCTGGCATTACTAGAGTCAGGACTGTCTCTAGACCATCTGCATTCATATTAGTAAGTCTACCGCTGTGCTCATCCAGGTATTGCAGCCCTAGGCAATGGTAGTCATTTCTACTAACTGCCTCTGACACCTTGTGCAGGAGGGATGAAACATCCAGTGTTTGGTTTTTCAGACTTTAAACCATGCGTGAATGAAGCCCCCAACAAGCTCTGAACATTGGCCAGGCTTGAAACGTCTGCTGATACTAGTTTTCTAATGCCACTCTTCACCACAGGCACACAGAATTATCAGGGTTGAAAGAGACCTCTGGAGACCTAGTCTAGCCCCCCAGCAGCATCATGTTCCTTCCATCAGACAGAAGAAAGAAGTCCCTGTCCATCACAGTCCTCCTGGTAAAGATGTCATGATCCTGGCAACTGCTTGCAATGCCCATCTCTTCACCCGTTTACCTACAATTTTTGGGGAGAAAATTGTAGTGTCATACTTTAGACCCACAGGGACATTTAAAGCATGAGCACAGCACCAGTGGAAAGGGTTAGATACTCGTGAAGTTTGGGGGTTGGTGTAATATTTCAACCATTTTAATACTGATGTTTTCAGTACAGATAATTTTGACTGTCATGGTTGGTTAAAATATAAATAAGAGTGTCATGAAATTATAGACTCTATATATGATGTGTTCTCTTTCACCTGTCACAAAACTATGAATTTTTAAATCATAGCATCAACAAGGTTGGAAAAGATCTTTAAGAGCATCAAGTCCAGAAGTCCAATCTCTCTGCACCACGCTAAGCCAGGGCAAACAAGGATGGCATGGTTTCCCACAGGAACTCTGGAACTGCCTGGGCAGGCAGCAGTGCCTTTGAGCTGAATCCTTCATAGATGTCCAAAACTATAGTTTGTCTTAACCTAGAAACTCACAGATGGCAGTGTCAGGACCTTCCTTACCACATGCCTCTTGCTTGATAAATTCAGAACCAGCATTTCAGCATACTGACTCAGCAGCCTGATGTACTGTCCTGTGCCTTCCAGTGCTCCTGAGGCTGCTCCTGAAGCTGTTGCCACTGCTTCCAAATATGCGTGAGAAGTGCTCTGCAGTACAATGGCAGATTGGCGGTGCTAAAGCCACAAGGCAGCAAGCTGTGAAAACCTCTCCACAGCTTCTGTGTATTTGCAGTGACATTTGCAATGGCATGGAGCTGGCTGGTAAGAGTGTGAATATGCAGAAGGAGCTAGACAGTGGCAATAGAGAAGAGAAGAATCCTGAGGAGCTAAGGTTTAGTTTTAGCTGGTTTTGGCAATGTTCTCCGAAGGTACTTCAGAAGAATCCCAGCAATACTAGGAATACCTGGAATATTTGAAGATACATTCAAAGCAGCACTTGCAATAAAAGGTCCCTGCCACCTGGATGGAATACTGTGGTTTATAGCAGGCTGTATAAACATGGCTATGGAAACCACAGCCTGCAGCACGTACTGTGCCCTGAATCCTAGTTTGAAATAGGATCTCTGAGTAGCCAATCCCTTTCTGCTAGGTTTGAACTAAATAGCATACCCCTAACGCTCTGAGCCACCCTGATGAGAAAAATCATCCTAGTTAGGTTCATTTATTACAATTAAGTTTGATGGTAATTTCTATCTAAAAGTTTGATGGAAAAAGTTTGATGGTAATTTCTGTCTCCAATTACCCTAAAAAAGAAGGAAAATAATTCTTTTCCCTTCTTCCATTTCTTGAACTAGAGAAATTAGACTGTCAAAGGGGGCTTTTTTTCTGGCAGAGCTCTAAGATTTTGTTGTCATGGGGATGTCAATTAATGGGGTAGTTTGTTATGTTCTTAACTGTTCCAGCTAAGCTTTTGCATGTAGACCACGTCTCACACTAATCTGAAAACTCATAAAAATAGGAACTGGGCTTTCTGTTTAATAAATTGTCTCCTGGAGACTACACTATACTCCTTAATGTTTTTCTTCTCAATTCCATACTGTATACTCATTTGTCATAAAAGTGTGGAAGTGTATCCATACACTTCCATTAAGAGGTTTTCACATGTGAACGTGTGACTTACTGAAAGCCTTGAAAGCATCTCTGTGAGCATGTCTAACTATACTGCATTAGTAATTCCAATTAAATACTCATCAGAGTTCTCCCATGCCTAGCAGGGACTGTAAAAAACCCTGGAGGGGAACAGATACTACAGCTTTTTCCTAGATGTTTTGCACTGGAGCTCTGCAGCTGCCTCCTCTACCCGGAGAATCAGTGCTCCTTGGAGCAGGTGAATATTCTGTGCCCAGTAGAAACCCTTGATGTGTGCCAGCAAAATGTTGACAGTGCCCTTTGTTGGCTTCCCTGGGGACTTCATGCAAATCATTTTGAAACACAACAGTCCATAAGATCCCTAAATGCTTCTAAACAGGGCCAAATTAGAAAAAGGCTTCACATCGAAAGCCTAATTTTCAATTAGTGCCTATTCAGTAGGAATGGGAGTGGGGCGGGGAGGGCTGGCATATGAGACAAACTGCATTTGTTAACGTGCTTTGAAAATGCTTACTGGCTAGCATGCCTTTTTTCCCTTGCAAATGCTCACCTTGCTGTAATTTTGTGACATTTCCACAGTTGCAGTATGCTCTGCTCTTGTACTTCAGGTAGAAATGAACTCTGCCCAGCAGGAGGTAGACTTGAGACAACCTTCAGCAGACTGCATTTATGTGCCATGTACACATCTGAGCACTGCTGCAGAGGCTTGAAAGCCTGGAAAAACCCAGGTCATTTTTCTTCTCGGTCCATCCCTGTTAGTATCAACCAGTGCATTTATGAGAGCACTGAACAGAGAAGCTGATGACTGAATGGCCAAAGACCAAAGTGACATCTCATTCCCTCTTGAAAAGCACAGTGTGTCTTTCATATAACTGATTTAGGAGGAGATAGACAGTGCTAGTCTGCACAAGAGGCACTGGGGACCCCTCAGTGTTTTGCCAATATTCTCTCTCCTAACAGAGGAAAAGGACCAAATTAGTTTCTGCTGCAGCTATAACTACTAAAATGAGAGTTATAAAATACATTATAATTAGTTACTGTTTCTTTTACCCCTTACTCTTTTATTCTCTTATTCTCCATCATGTGGCAGCATTTTCCCTGATTTTATGAATAAGGGTGAACCTACCTGGTCCTTTTCTTCCTGCTTTGTTTGCTTACTTATGTTACTTTGGTTTGGACCTCTAGAAGATAGCCTTGCCTTGCCTAATTTTCTCTTTCCTTTCTCACTTTGTTTTGGTTTGTTATTGGTTGTTGCTCTTCTTAAAAGTTATCCCTTCCCTGCTTTTAATGTCAGTGAAAGGACTTTTATGAGGTACATATGATGGATACACTTTAGTTCAGTGAAGACAAGGGGATGCCTTAATTTTTAATCGTAGAAGTGAGAACAAAAGAAACTTAAAATGAAAAGCTTTAAGAAAGTATTTTTTATTTTTAAAAATATTTTAAAACTTTTGAAGAAGGACATAAAGATATATTTGAAGGATTTCTTGAAGAGATATGAGTATCTAATATGATACTTTTAATATATATTATATGTGTGTGTGTATATATATATATATTTAAAGGCTGACAACGCCTTTCCTAAGTTTGCCATATTCATTTGCAGTCAGGTATTCTTTCTGCAATCATTTTGACAAAACCCAGGCTTTTTTGCTTTAGAAATACTTGCCTGTGTGCTCTTCACCTCTACATTTCTTGACCTCCCTTAAAAGCGTAAGCTCTCTGTGCATGGGTGGTTTGGGGCTATTTTGTGTGGGCCATGGAAACATGGAAACGAATTGTTACCTATCTGTCCAGTTAATTCCTATGAGAAAATACATGGAAATTAAACTTTCAGAGGTAGACAGGAATATTGGAGAAAGGTTAAGTCTACTCAATTTAAATGTAAATAAATCACTGTCATACACATAAATAACAACATTGTATTTTGAATAAGGGAAGTAAAAGATAAATTTTCTGGTAAGTCAGGCCTTTACTGGAACACTCCAGATAAATTTAGCATTAAACTTCACTTTTCTTACTTTTATTCCTGTAGATTTTCAGTTCCATCATTTTTCTTGGTGTATTTGCCCTGTAAATCTTCTGAAATCATGCTAGAAATTGTTCACTTATCATTTTATGCCTTAATTTACTTCTCACATTCCTTTGTTTCTCTCATCTCTTCTCCGAAACTCAGAGGCCAGAGGAGCTCATCATTACACTCTCTTGTTATCTTTAACATTTCAAACAGAATGGTACCTCAACTCTATAAACTGGCCATTTTCCTCTCTTCCCTAACATCTCATATGTAACATATTCCAAATGAGCACCAGCTCCATTATGTAGCGCTTCTTTTAACTCTGCATCCTTTAGAGCAAGAGGGAGCAACTGGTTCTCTAGTATAATTGTATCCTTTCATAACAGAAATCTGCAATTACAGTATACTCTTACATGTAGTATGGAAAACTATGGAATGTACAATGGAACATACTGTGGAAACTATAATATACAATAAGAAATGCAAATTCACTTTAGAACAATGTTATGGACATTGTGTTATTTCACAGCAGTTTGGGAGAGGCACAGTGGCTTGGCCTCAGTTCCCATTTTGTCCTTTTCAAAAGGTATGAACCACTCACTAGTGAAGATACATGAGCAAAGTTTGTGGCAAAATGTGTGGACTGTCTAAACTTTTTCCCTTGCCAGCTCACTCCTCTTTCCACGCTGAGTTTGTGTCAACAGGGAGCCACTGAAACACCTTGTAAGCTTTCCCTCAGTGCTGACCAAACCAGCCATTTCTCACTCCAGGCTGAACAGAGTTGATGAGAAGAGACTGCAGCTGTGGACCTCCTCCTCATTTGCCCAATGCTGCACTGAAAATCCCCTCCTGTAGTAAGCAGGGAGCATCTCTCTAGCTTAGGAAACAGTCTGTGTTTCTGCTTTTGGCATGGGTTCAAATGTCTTGATAATTTACTGCTTATTGTTTGGCTAATAATACAGTCTGGAGCATGAAGAGCTCTGAAATAGAGACTTATGCTTCCCATGTTAAGATGCAGTCAGAAATATCAGCCACTGGCAAAGAAACAGTAAAAGGTTAAACTTCTTGACATGCACTCTATAGAGGTTTACAATACTGATTGTTTCCTCATTAGTCTTATCGGTCCCAGTGAGCCATTCCAGCTAATCCTTTTCTCTTGCCATTGAATCTGGCCCTTCCAGCAGCCAACACAGCTAGTAATGGGCTATTTATATGTAACTTGTAAAAGAACAAGGCAAAATTAAATGTCTGAATCACAAATTGAACAGGGACTTTCAAGTTTCTGGGAAACTCCTGTGGTTTTCTCAGAACTTTTCATGTCATAGATGAATGCCTCTGATATCCTCTGCAAAACAGGAATTAAGCTGGCCTGTTCTCTCTTATGGATTGGTTTATCCCGTCCTGGAACCAACAGGCAACCTAGTCAAATGTCATCTTGAATATACTCAAGTGATATATAGAGGGGTATTTTCAGTCAGTCTTGATTACTCAAGATCCATGGGCACTTTTTGACTATGCTGGTGCTCAAATCAAATCCTAATTCTCATAGTCTTTCTTCATGTATGAAAGAGGAATGTGAATCGCTTGCATCAGATATTTGCATGTAACCCTTTCCCACCTGTATGCCAGAAGAATTTGGAGTCAGAGATGAACTAAGCCAACCTTTATGGTTCAGCCCTATAAAAAGCCTGTATAACTTCAATTGTATTTGTAATTCTGAACTGGCTGTAGGTTTTTCTGTGCTCTTCTGAACAGCTGCAGTGTTCTCCCCTGTGTTCACTGCATTTCATTGGCAAGTCAAAGGATTTATTGAAAGGATTATATGACGTTGTCAGTGACAGCGGAGGGCTGGACTCAATGACCTACGCAGTCCATGCCAATCCTA
>JBCJKH010050560.1:29713-40827 GCA_039877255.1 Loriculus beryllinus | reverse complement strand
GGAGAGAGATTAAGTGCGGCATGACATACTCTCTGTGCCCTTTTGTTTTGGCACTTATGCTACTTGTAGAAGCAGCACCTTCTCAATGAAGCAAGACTCCCAGACATCTGCATCCACTGAACTCTGCTGCCAGCCCAAAGCTCTGTGTCGTAGTCCCACACAGTCTGCAATTCTAGTATCATGAGAAGATAACTTATGCTTGATAACATTTTCATTTGCTAAATGCCTTTTAGACATTATATTCTCTTACTGACTTGTCTTTAATACCTAAATAAAGACATATATGTCGCTGCAATCACCACCTGCTAAGGTGTTTGGTTGGAACACTAAGTCTGACATTCAACAAAACTTTTGCTGTATTTGAATCCTGTGTCTAAACCTAAGAACAAATATATCTTGAAAGGCAGAACATCCCTTTCTCACATCAACTAAGCAATGGTTAAAACTCCTTATACAATTCCAAACCCTAATTGGAAGATCCTTTTGTCAAGAAAAAAGCATTGTTTTTCCAAATAAATACTCCAATCACACATTCTAGGTCCTTCCAAAAAAAATCTTACATAGAAAGGCATACTTACTCATCGCACCATGATAACACACACCAGAGAAAATTTTTAGGGAAAAATGTTAGAAAAGTATTTGTAATTCTACCATGGAGAAAGTAAAATGCTACATCAGAATTGACTGCCGTCACAGAATCCCTCAAAAAAACTGATTATACCTTCTAAGAGAGGATGAATATTGCTGCTGAAAATGTATTGCTGTGTCCCTTTGCTTCATTAACATGTCAATCTGTTTCTGAAGACGTCTGTTCTCCTCCTCAGCCTGTTCTAGACGGCTCAGATCTGTATTGTGACTTGCGATCTTCTCATTGTACCGTTTCCTTAGGGCATCATAATCCTTCTTCACACCCTCTAGCTTGTCCATTGCTGTATCATAAAGTTTATTTAGTATCTCTGAGGATCCATTTTGCTTCATAACCTAAAAAAATTGCCAGAAATGTATTAATAAACTCCAGTTTTAATCAGTCTAAAAAAATTAATTTAAAATACATTTAAGACACAATATCAGAGCAAAAAATATATTAATGCATTTCAATGATGATTCTTTTTAATGACCGAAGAAACACTGAGCCTTTTCTAAGCACTATGTTACTCTAGGCATACTACATCTGCTTAACATTAACTGGATTGAAAAAAATCTGCTCTATCACAATTCAGAGTGCACAAGTTTATTAAAATATCCGTCTAATGGTAATTACTAACAGCAGCTATTAAACCCGTTGTTTTCACAGTACTTGGCAGTTTCAGCAAAAGGTGATCATTACTTGATGACCAAAACGATTGCGGTAATTTAGGACGTGACCACGAGGTGGCATGCATGACAGCTTGCCTGTATCCTCCATGAATGAACTAAATAATTTAAAACTTCAGGAGAATAAAATCTACGCTAAGTATGTTACACGCTCATGCATATATTTTAATATTCATACAATATTTCATCTGAGAACTACCCACAGAGGTTTGCATCTCAAAAGCTATTCATAAAATATGAACAGGAAGAGGAAAATCCATTTAATCATTAATAAATTTTGGCCTGAATCTCTGTTTCAAACTAATTTCCATCGACATAAGAATCTTATTGTAAATAGCAGCATTGATCATGAATGACCAGCAACAACAACAGAAGCCCCTGATGAGCTTCAACAAATCTCTCCCTTCTTCCTTCTTAAAGGTAAAAAAAAATGTACCTGAAATGAGGCTTTACCTTTTCTTGCCCCCATCTTTTATCTTTAATGCTATGCTCATTTTTTCCTGTTTCTGTTTTTTAAATTAAAACCTGGCCTTGATTGAGTGCTGGGAAGAAACAGGAATGCTCTATGTAAAGATGTGACAAGAATTTATATAATCTTACCATCAGCCTACAAAGTTACGTCTCCAACTATCTGAAAATAAACGGCATTAAAAAATTCGGAAGAAAAGGACAGAAACCGTAAGTTCTACAAAATCACAGAATCATAAATATTGAAAATATTGAAACCAAACACATAGCAACTCCCCTGTGTGCACAAATCGGCTCCTCATCTTCTTTTGTGTCTTATATTCAAAGTAAGAACCAGTTCCTGAACATGGAAGAACATGGATGCCTGCAGACCAGAAGGAAAGAAGACTAAAAGAGACTGCCTGCTTGCTTTCAGGAAAATACTTCTCTACACAGACAATGTGAAAGAGAGAAAGTTCTTCCACATAACAGTGGTCTCCTTTAACTAATCAAGACACGTAAAACGTGCGAGTTACTGTTCATAAAACTGTTCTGGAACCAGGCTGCACTTTAGCTAGAGTCTCATGGGCATGGCATTTTCCGCATATATTCCTATCCTCAGTGGATTCAGCAGCATAACCTGCACAGAGTTGGACACATGATTAGCTAGCATGCTTCACTGAACCATTTCAGATAGGCTAAACATGATAACTGTATGCATACGTACAGTGTAAATAGATACCGTTTTAAACGAGGTCAAGAGAGCAGTTTTCCTGAAGACTATTTCCCAAAGCCATTTGAGAACAGGTTTGAGAACCAAGATTTGAGAATCTAAACACAAACAAGCCACTTCTCACTGCCTGAAGCAGTGGAATGTTTTGTGGGCAAAATAAAAAAAAAAAAATATGTGAGAAATTGGACGGAATTCAGCGTAAACTTGCTAACAGAGGTTTGGTGGAGGAAAACAGGAAAACCGTAAACAGGAAGCAGTGAAATAATGAAGGTGTCCCATTCAAAACCCCAGTCTGAGAAAAAGTAAATAGTCCAGCTGGACCAAGGAAGACAGCCACGGCAACAAGAAACTTCATACACAAGCAGAGAAACTAATGGTTGGTCAGCTGCTACCTAGCAAATCCATGACAATCCCACACGAAGAATAACCTGATGGTTTTTGCTCTCTGAAGCCACCAAGATGTTGTGTTTTGCTACAGCCTTACAACGAAACAACTGGCCAGAGGGATCAACACAGAGTTAGACTAATACAGATGAGA
The DNA here is from genome assembly GCA_039877255.1 of Loriculus beryllinus. NCBI lineage: Eukaryota > Metazoa > Chordata > Aves > Psittaciformes > Psittacidae > Loriculus > Loriculus beryllinus. The sequence continues at coordinate 37,795 of JBCJKH010050560.1, read as the reverse complement.
AACGACACAGACAAGATAAAGACTCTTGGCGCTCCTTCAAGACACTATGATTCACTGTGACATGCTGAGAACTGGAGATAGACAACTTTCTCACCAAATGGCATGTACAAGTTTTCTTTAAAAGTTGACAGGAGACTGAATTTCTTTAAATAAATACTGACAGTGATATTTCAGCCTCCTTCCGTGTTGCCAGATAGTTTCACACTTCAGACTAGAACCTCAAAATATGACAGAAGTCTCTTAGAGGTTTTAGATTCCCACTTTACAGACCCAGAAACTGAGGCACAGAAGAATGAATGCCCAGGTTTACATAGAAAACCATCTCTGCCATGTTCTAAACCAAGCCACTAAACCATTTTACAGCAGAATTCTCAAGGGAAGTGTTAGATGAAGGGATCAAAAGGAAATACAAATCTTCACTTCTCCTTGCACTGCCCTCAAGCATCTCCTGAAGTGTCATTCAGCATATCCAGCTTGATATGACCTTTGCCCTTCCTACCCTAGCAAATAATTATTTTTGTTTTGTTTCTGAAGCCTAATGTTTGACTTGCAAGTTTGACCTGTAAATCAGCCTACACCGTTAACCAAGATATTCTGTTTAATCATTCCACGTTACTGTGACTATTCTAACTAAATTCCCAGACTTTTCAGTAGGCGAACCATGATATAACCAGTTGCTCCTTACTATTGATCATCTTTCTTCAGAACATGCGACTAACATTGGCCCGGAGACAGCTTGTTATATAGTCCTGATATGTCCACCTCTTCCAGTCCTGAAAAGTTTGTCTTTTCTTGTTTGAAGTTCAAAAACATTCATCAACCTGTAGCTTTGTTCTAACTGAATAGTGTCTGCAAATCTAAATAACCAAACTTAGCTCAGTCATTCCCCTAACCTTTACAATGTCACTAGAATAACGATTTAAAAACAACAAGTCTCTGTCACTCTTTCTTATTGTGATTCTTTTCAAAAGAACAAAACAAATAGCATGCAAGTTTAAAGCTAGCCCTGTCCCACAAAACACTCTATGGAAATAGTTATCTTTTTAATCACTCGGCAACTTCAAGCTAGTTTTTTGATGCACCTCCACCCACTTAAAAAGTCACCATGCATATACAATCTCCCTCATGCAGAGTTTTTTCATCTCTGCAGCGAAGTTTTTTAATATCATCTAATATGCTATATCTCTCGTCCTCTTTCCCAGCTAGACATAGAAAATCAATTAGCATGCAAGATCTCTTTTTCTCCCCTCGTGCTGTACAATTTAAGTCAGATGTTTTAGAATCAGTCATACACAAAAGGCAGCGACACCGTGCATTTGGTTTTACCATTATTTATCAAAGGAACAGTTCATGATCTCTTCTAGCATGTACACTACAAGCTGTAACTTACCTGCTGCTGCTGGCTGCGCAAGTCCATTATCTCCTTCTGATCCTCATCGTGAAGTCTCTTCATCTCCTCACATGACTGCTGGAGATGGTTATGTTCTCGTACCAACTGTGTGTTTTTCCTCTTCAAGGTATCCATGTCCTCCTTCAGCTGTGACTGGTCACTCAGCAGTCGACTGTGCAATGTGCTGTCAGCACACAAAAGAATGGTCTTAGGGCCAACTTGCAAAGACAAAGTCCTGGACTAAGTAATTTTAAGCATGGGTTTCATACCTAGAAAGCAGGTCAAACTAACTCAATTTTGCATATTTAAGTACACCAAATAACAGAGGAAAAAATATATCAGAAGCAAACAGGAACATAAGTATGAAAATATGCGAAAGTACACCGTACTCTTATACTGCGTCAGATGAGATGATGGATTTATGCTACCCATCAATGCCGTTTCATAGCCATTGCAAAAGCAAGCAGATAAACAAGCAGAAATGGTGTAATGCAAGCATAATATGATACTAGACATAACAGGAATTATCCCATTAATCACCTCCATCTTCTCTTGGGCCCCTTGGCTGAGCAGCAACTAGACAAATTACAGATGAAAACTACAAAAATCTCCTTGTATACTACTGGGTTTTTTTTAAGAAGAAAACAAAACACAAACAAACAAAAACCCCATAAGCAACAAAAACACACTATGTATGTTTCACCTACATCCAGGCAGGTAAAAAGCTATCAAAGGCACTCTGAACTTCATTATGCAAGCCATAGTTACTTGAAGAAATACACTCTCACTTAAAAATTAACCAATTGACAGCCACATAAGGAAGCTATCATTCAGGTTATAGATCAAGGTAGCAGTCCAAAATTAGAGCAGATCACTGCTGAAAAAGAACAGAAAAATCAACTGAATGTATTTTCTACTGCAGATCAAATAAAGAGTAGCATTTGGATACTGACAAGTATTTTTGTTATTGAAACAGAATTAATCAAAATGGACTCTCACACCTGCTGGTAAAAGGGTTAAAGTTCATACAAAGCAAACATAAAACCCAAATCAAAACAGGGGGAAAAAAAATCAACAAAAAAACCCTACAAACAAAACCCCATCTCCCTCCACCAAAAAAAACCCACCAAAAAGCCCATCACATAACAAGACAGAAGTTAATAGAACCAGTTTACATTTTAAGATACTTTTTATTCCTTTCTTATGAACTGAAATATCATTTCCTAACCAGTGCTACCCAAAGCATTAAAAAAAAAAAAAGTTTTTTACTTGTAAAAGCACATAGTTTCAACATGTAGGTTACTAATCTGCTGTTATTCAGATTTTGTTGGAAATTATAAAATTCTTTGGAATGGTAACTTTAAAAAAGAATTAAAAACTTGGGGTTTTAAGAATTACTTCAGGAGAAAAAAAAATTTGAATAGCATATCCTTCTCAATTCCTTTCTTTACCCAAAAAATTATTCATAGGAGAAATGGATTTCAATATTTGTTGTCATGTTTCAGGCACTTAAACTGCAACAGTGAGTTTCAGCATCCCTGAAGTTTAGAGTAGGAAACTCAATTATTCCAATCCAAGTAAGTTAGCTCTTAGACTAAAAATAACTACCTCTGAATCAATTAAAATTTGCTATACTGTCTTCTGCCCAGATAATCTTAGTCTGTAGAACAGTGAAATGCAAAAACTTGTATCTATGCATCATTTTGCAGAAGCCTAAATTGTTGGTCTCTGAGGAATACGCCTATATTCTTGGTATACTTGAGTATTTCAATCAATTGCTCTATCTTTTAAAACTAGAGCTTTTCTCCTGACACGAGACAGTAAATCCTTTCACACTATCATGGAAGTACTCGCACAGTCAGAGTGTAAAACAGTATCATTTCAGGGACTACAGAACATCTAAAAAAGGTGAGCAAAACACTTTTTCTTTTTTGTATGAAGAATACAAGTGCTCCACGTCAGCACTGGACAGTTATTCAGCTCTCAAAACAATCCATCTACAAGGTACATAACATTAATGCTTTGCACAGAATTCACTAGCAAATTGAAGTACTTGAAAATCCTCAAATGAAACTAGGAATAAGGCTCTTTGTAAAAATGTTACAGAATTTGCTACATCTGCACCTCTGGACAACCTTTAATGCTCTTTTCAAGTTTTGGAAGAAGACCATAAGGAAACAATGCCTATCTTGGCAGGCTTGAAGAATTGTGGGCATAAGCACTATGTAAGAGCCAGCAGCCCCCCGACAAAAACATATGCTGTTATTAAATACTAGTTATACTTTATAGTGTAGATTTAGAGTGAAATAAACTTCATATTAAGAATTTACCTGCATTTCAATTTCAGAGCTGTCTTCCTTTAAAGAGAAACATGCTCCTACTTGCATCAACAACTGATTTTTAAACAGAAATACTTTCTAGAAGTATTCACCATTTCCTCCCTATTTTACTGCATTTTCATAAATACTTACTATTTGTCTAAAGTTGTATTAAAATTTACACAAATCAGCATGAGAGCTATCACAACATATTAAAAAGAGTAAGACATTACATTCTCTTGCATTATACTATGCTCTCCAGCCTGACAGTAAAACTATTGGACTGCAATTGCAAGACAGTGATTAAGCTTTCCTTGTTGATCACATCAAGACATGAGGGATTTCTTATCTCAAATTCCTAAAAGTAAAACAAGCAATCCACAGTTTATCATTTCAAATAGCTCAGAAATGTTTTATCTGATTCGGACAAACATTAATCTTGCAATTAAAGTGGAAAAACCTAAAAAAAATATTGGATTACCATGCTCTAATACCTTATGACCTAGCACAGACTGCTAAATTCTTACCTTGTACAGCTTTACTCATACTTACTGATAAAAATCTGCCTCTTTTGCTGCTTCTTCACACCTTTTAAGTGTCTTGGTGTGTTGGTTCTGCAGAGACTGTAGGTCTGACATGGCCTTCATGCACTGTATCTTCAGCCTTTCATAATCATGATTTGGTTTTGGACTAGGCCTAGCATGGAAAAAGAATATAAAGTCAAACATCAGTTCCTAAAGAGAATCGAAAATCTAGGAAATTAATATCCAATAAAAAATAGTATCATAACTGTTGATACTTAGATTATATTACGTTTTAAGTTAAATACTGTTTCACATTAAGATGAAACCACACTAAGATGCAACCACAAAAATTGCTTTACCAGAATTATCTTATTAGATGATACGTTTCAGTATAAAACTAACATAATACATGTTAGCTTCATGCATATTCACACCGTTAGCTTCAGTTTTTATACTGAAACGTATCATCTAATAATGAGACAATTCTGTCTATCTCCAAAACTGCAAAAAATAGTAATGAGCATGCTTGTACTTCTCTTCTGAGCAGGAAGGTTACCACAGAGCAGACCCGTCACCTGACATAAGAACAAGTCAATCATAAATTCTGTTCAAATAATTATTAATCAAATATAAACTACAGTAAGGAATATTCAGTAAGATGAACAAAGTGAAAGACAAGATCATTCAAAAGAAAATTTCTTAATTTTTTTTTTTTTAAGATATCAGGATGATCGGGAGAGGAGAAATTTCCTAAAATAATCTACATTGTCTAACAATTGACCAACAGAGATTATATATAGTATGCGTGGTCTTTGCACATGATACCTTCATGTATTTATTAGGAAAAAAAAAAACCCACAACAAAAAACCACAAATCATGCAGGAAACAATTTGTGAAATTATGCCTTCTTATTTTGAAGCACTAAGCTTCTAAGACTCTAAATCGAACTGCTCCTCTCCTACACAGTCACACAATCTTTGCACCACTGAACCTTGTAGTTTCAAAATGAAGCTTCTGACAGCTGTCCCTGCATCATCTCTTAGGTGTTTCATAAGTCCACAGGCAATGAAAAAAAACCACAGCAAACACAACCAAACCCAAAGAAAAACAACTGCTTTTTCATTTAACTCTGTTTATTGTCATATCAGATTTGCTCAGGTACTGCACAGATCCCACCTTCTCTCTCCCACCTCATCCTCTCCCAAACAGCTTCACTGTCAGCACAGCTTGAAAACCAATCAGAATTCTTGCTTCAAAACCAGCAAAACAGATGCTGGAACTGAAATGCGTCTGGCAAGTGAAACAAAACGAAAATGGTTTCACACTGCTGCAGTGGTGAGGGTTCTTAAAAAGAAATGAGAAAGAAAAAAATGCCAGCCACTTCTGATTCAGAGACTTTTAGGCAGGGTGTGTATGATATGAAGGTGGTTTTTTAGCAATCCAATTACACGTGGGCTGCTGAGTGGTAAGGCCTTCAACTGTAATTCCTATTTTTCTCCTTTCTCAACAGAAGTACTCCTGGGGAAAACAAAACCAGAAAAAACTTCCCTTGTCTGAGAGACTTTTACAACAATCAAAAGCCAGATTCCTATGATGTAAACAAACACTCAAGTCACACCTGCAGGGATGTCTTTTAAGTTTTAATTCACTGCTTTCGGGTGCTGAAAGTAGTACATTATTAATACTGTGTTACAGACATATTACCACCAGTGTTAATCCTTTAAAATATAACCTTAGTCAGCTTAAGTAAAACTCAATTTGAAATGTTCACATCCTTAACAGAAATTCTAAACCCCCAAGTATTGATTTAATTAGACTTTAGGATGAAATTATTGAAAGTAGACACCATCTGTCCACCACAGTCATTAAAATGACATTAGCTTGAAGCGCAGTTTAACTCTCAGTTGAAGTGTTACATTTATGAGACCCATTAACACATGTTCATATTGAGCCAGTAATCATAAATTCATATTCATGCAAAATATTCAGTGTATGAATATAGACTAAAGGATAACTATTAGGTCAGTCTCAAAGCTATGGTGAGAATTTGTCCTACAAGTCTAACATCAATCACATAAATTGCTGAAGTAGTGCTAGCACTATTAAAAAAAAAATAATCCTATAAATATATGTATGCCCTGTAGGTAACCACAGAAATTAAGCTACCTATTCAACGAGGAAGGAACAACAACCCTGCATTCTAGTTCATTTACATAAAACAAAAACCATCTGGATAGCCAAGACCATACATTCCACAGCACTGGTTCCAAGGCCTTATGTCTCAGCAAGAAAAACAGGGATACACACAGGAGAAATACTGATCGAAAATAAATAATCAAAACTGTTGCAACAAAAAAGTCCACTCAAATGCATGCAGTGGCCGAGTCTTGTTTAAGTAAGATCATTGGTTTTATGCTAAAATGCCTCACAAAATACAGAATTATTTCAATAAAGGAGAGGTGTCAGTTACTATTTTTGAAGCAGTGATTCAAATGTTAACAAATTTAAAATGGTAATGTCGAAGGTCCAGGAGGGTTTCTGATATTCATATACCAACTTTAAAAATCCTTTCCATTCCAGTGCAATTACCCTGACCATAAATCAAGGCCACACTGAGACTGACATTTACATGTATCTGATACTGATGTTAGAACTAATCCCAGCAGCAGATCCAAGTTTGTGGGCAATGCCTATCCAACAACTTGAAACATGTTATCTTGTACTATTGCAACTGCACCACCAGCAACAATTACAGACTACACATAAAACAGTCTCTTCTCACAGGCAATTTTCAGGAATTTCATTTGTATTGCAGTTCTCTTCAACTACTACATAAGTAATAAGGATATTCAGGTCTATAAAACGCACCTTGAGCACACTAAATGATTTGATCAAATCTTTGCTTACATCACCACATGTACACGTAGTCATTGTCAAGTGACCCGAGCACAGCATGAACAATCTTACTTCTGTCCCACAGGACGGCACATGCTCATCTGATTCAGCACATCACAAACCATTGCTGTGGCTCCTCTTCCACTGCTCTAGACTTAGTCAACACTTGCTTTTGGAAAACAACACTTGGTTTTGCAACTGCCAGTCTTCACAGCCAGCAGAGACCAGCCAACGAATGTGTTGTGAGCTGCAAATGTTCTGAAGCATGTCGTTATGATGTGTATGTCAAGATTTGCCTCTATACCACCTGTGTTTCATATGGCCATGGTTAAATCAGCATACAAAGCCAGGAAAGCAAAAGCCCTTTTTGGGTAGTAAATGTCACCACTTACATAGTAGTGATCTTTCCGCTAATAGTTCAGCATAATAGTTTGTAATATCCGGGCTTTAACCCCTGGAAGGTTGAAGATTTTATATGAGGGAAGAATGCAAAGCAAACTCAAAACAAACAAACAAAACCCACCAACAAGCTTTCAAAAACCATAGATGCATATGTGGATGGGAGTAGTAGTTAAATTTCACGAGATTGGCATAAGCCCGCCACACAAGCGTGTCAAGGTCCCACTGGATGGCATTCCTTCCCTCCAGCGTATCCACCCAACCACACAGCTTGGTGTCATCGGCCAACTTGCTGAGGGTGCACTCAATCCCACTGTCCATGAACAAGACCGGTCCCAACACCGATCCCTGAGGGGCACCACTCATCACTGGCCTCTAGCCAGATACTGAGCCATTTGACCACAACTCTTTGTGTTCGGCCATTCAGCCAGTTCTTTATCCACCAAGTGGTCTCTCCAATTTAGAGACAAGGATGCCATGTGGGACAGTGTTGAACACTTTGCACAAGTCCAGGTAGATGACATCAACTGCTCTACCCCTGTCCATCAGTTCCGT
>JBCJKH010050560.1:5058-29613 GCA_039877255.1 Loriculus beryllinus | reverse complement strand
GTGGGACAGTGTTGAACACTTTGCACAAGTCCAGGTAGATGACATCAACTGCTCTACCCCTGTCCATCAGTTCCATACCCCCATTGTAGAAGGCCACCAAATTGGTCAGACAGAATTTCCCCTTAGTGAAGCCATGTTGGCTGTCACCAAGCACCTCATTGGTTTTCATGTGCCTTAACATGCTTTCCAGGAGAATCTGCTCCAAGATTTTGCCAGGCACAGAGGTGTGACTGACTGGTCTGTAGTTCCCTGGATCATCCATTTTCCCCTTCTTGAAAATGGCGATTATATTTCCCTTTTTCAGTTAGTTGTTTTTACACTGAAGGAAAAAAACACTAACTAATAATCTTCCTTCATTTCCCACTCTTCAAATATTTAATTGTTCGGACGACAGCATCCTCCATCTAACACTTATTGTGCAAGCACTGCCCAAATACAGTGTTTATTTTGATGAGTTTTTCTTTAGACTGTAAACACATTTTCCACAACATACAAATCCTTCACTGGCAGCAGAAGATTGATTTGACTATTAAAGAGAAAAAACTAGGGCAGTCTAGAGAACAGCTCATCAGAACCTTTATTAATAGCATCCTGGATTATGCAGAAGATTACTGTAAACTATAAAATCCTCAATGCCTAAACTCTAGTGACTTCAAGTAAGAAATCCTGCTGTATAAGTAAGTAACAGGAAGCTATGCAAAAAATGCTGACATTTGGCAACCTTTTCCTCTCCCGTCCCCACACCACTTGGAGACCCTCAGACAGAACAAAATGCTCTTAAAAGTAGCCTTCAGAACTCATGGTGGAGAGGAAAGGGGCATTAAGATGATTATCTCAGAAGAGAGTAAAATGCCCAGATTCTCTTAATCCCAGTTCAATGGCTCATATCTTGATCTTATCTCACAGGGACAAAAGGTTTCATTAACCACCTGACCACACAACAGATAGATCTGATGAAGTAAGATACAAACAACAATGAAAACACTGAAGGTCAGAGAAATTATGCATCATGGCAACACCTCCCAGAAAAATCTATGCTTTGCTTTTATTTCAGATTCAGTGACAATTTTTTCCAAGGTTCAAAAAAATTCTTTTGACATGTGCTTACTGCAGGCAAAAAGTACCTGTTCTGTGTGCCCAAAGTTACATTTATAAACACCAGCAGATCTTTAGCCCTCTAAAATAAACCAATTCTGCTTACTACCCAATAAAACCCTTACCTACAGTTAACCCATACTCTCCCTGAGTACTACCTTCCTCATAACTTATTAACCCCAAAATTAGAATGAGTTCCATAAGGCTGCTGGCCATTAACTGATTTTGAACACATTATTTTAATTTAGCATCACCCATAACTTCTCAGTGGAGGATACTTCTTTACTTTCAAAACAGTAATGCTACACAGTCCCCCAGTACATGTATAACAGAAAGCTTATCTCCTAGAAATCATGTATTCTCCTCAATGGAAGTCCAAACCTCTCTCTTTGCAGAGGCACAGACATAGCTGATTTTTTTTTCCTCTTCATTTCTGTCCTACAGCCAAGCATTCAGAGCTATTTCCCTTTCTTCTCCTTGCTTTGAAAACAGCAAATGCTTCAGCCACTGACATCTTTCTCTTCCCACAGCACAGCCTAGGAAGCCTAAACAACTTTTTGCCTTCCTCTCTCAACGCAGAGATACGCCTGACTCCATTCTCACACTAAAATTGTGTAGAAAGTGTGAACAGACATTCAACAGGCAGCTCTTAAACCTGGATGTGGTCACCTACGTACACACACACCACCAGGATGCTAATTAACAAGCAACATACATGAATTGCAATATCCTTGCTGCTTTAGAGGCAGGCAGGAGACAGAACACTTGAAAATACTACTGAGAACTAAATACTACTGAGGACTAAATCACACACACATCACCAAGACGCAAGTTAACAACATATATGAATTGCAATATCCTTGCTGCTTTACAGGCAAGCAGAAGACAGGACACTTGAAAAAGCTACTGAGGACTAAACGGTTACATTTCCTTTATTTTTACCTGCAGTCATCAAAAGTTGATCCAGGAGATGAAAGTGCAAGTCGCTTGCGCAGCTCATCCCTCTCTCGAGTTACCTGACGGAGCTGATACAGTATCGTCTCCAGCTTCTCGCTCATCTGTCTCGTGTCTATTACAGGCGGTGGAGATGACGCTTTACCAGTCGTACCTGACCAAGAGACAAATAACTGGCAGTCAGTGACTCCTCAAAAGAATAGAACTTCACTGAAAAAGTTAATGCTAATTTAAAAAATCCTGTTCAAAAAAGAAATGTCATCAGTGAGTTGATACAGACCCCATGCTGGCAGAAAGGCCCCACCTGTGTTGCAAGTTAGGCTTGCATGAGTCAGTTACTCGCTTACTCAAGAACTTGTAAATTGCCTAAAAGGCAAGGCAAGGCCAGTTTGCAGTCACAACTGTAAAGACCTCAGAAACTATCATAGTGACAGAAGCCATAGGTAGAAAGTTATTTCCAATAAGGAATTGTGTCTTATTTCTAAAAAAAACCCAGTGAATTTCACAGACATCAACCAACCCCTGCAACTGCAGAGAAACTGCAACAACACGGAGGCTCTATTCTGCTATGTGCTAATATTTATTTTTAATGCAATTTTATGATTTCACATGTTGGAATTCAATTTGTCCAGTATGTGAAGTTAAAGCTTTGACTTGTCAACAAATCATGAGAAATGGGCTTCATGTTTAACAAGACTGGCTGAAACAAGCACATTATGATCACTGCAACTGGACTACATATCAAATTTCCTCTAAAAGGCAGTCATACATTAAAAAGTTTTGTTGTATCTTTTAGTTCTCACCTTTCTTAGTATCAGAAAGGAACAATGACGCCTACTGTCTTCTCATATAGCTATACCAATACAAAGAGGTCTTATTCCATCTGAGAGATGAGTCTGGTATGTTGTTTCACAACATGTAATTCAACTGTAATCTTAGTTCTGCTTATTTTAATCACAGACACATAGAACCATAGAATAGTTAGGGTTGGAAACGACTTTAAGATCATCTAGTCCCAACCCCTTGCCATTGGTAGGGATGCTTCACACTAGACCGCAAGAACAAACTCAAAGATATAGGTCACAGGTATGAAAATTAAAGGCCTAAATGTATACAAGAGACTACTATTTTATTCTTGAAATAGTCTGCAGAGTTATACAATTGAAACAAGTTGCTGACATATGTGTTAACTTGTTTGGATGCACCTGTATTATGCCTTTTTCTATAGGAAGAAACAAAATATACAATAGTAAAATAATGCTCTCTGATCACAGTCTTCTCAGACAAACAATTTCAAACAAAGTTATTTCACCTGATCAAATACTAATAAGCTGCAAGGACTGGCTTTTTATCTTTAAACCCAGTTCAGGAAGGTATTGCAAAATGCAAAAACTTCCTCCAACTTTTAAGTAGAACTACCTGTGCTTCAAAGTTCCCACACCAAAATAACTTCAAGGTCATACATAGAGCATCCAGAATAATAGGATCCCAGTTCTCATTCATTTCAGTTGTTACTGTAATTCTGTAATGAGACTTTATGAGCACAGACTGTTCTTTTAACCTAACTATTGCATAATAATGTATGTTAAGGCACTAACAGCTAACTGAAGAAATAAAAAATTGCAGGCACAGAATGCATTCTGTAGAAAGACACAGCTCATCTCTCTCAAAATAATTCTTAATGCAGGCTGCATTTGGGCTTTCTCCTACTACTTTGTTTTATTCCTCCATCCAGATGGAGCTACTTCATCCACAAGAACTAAAGATCTCACACTTTCAAAATGCAGTTATCTTCTCTTTTTTCAATATAAGAACCATTCTACATAATTTTTAAGGCAAGATTATACAAAATCCAGTAATAATGCAAATATGCTACCCTAGGCTCATGATAAGGAGGGAATAAATAGGGAAAAAAAAGCCAAAATGGACAGATAAAAGAAGCCAGAATACATATCCATTTGGAATAGACTCATAGAATCATAAAATCATAGAATAGTTTGGGTTGGAAGGGACCTTCAAAGGTTATCTAGTTCAACCCCCCTGGAGTGAGCAGGGACATCTTCAACTAGGTTAAGTTGCTCAGAACCTGGCCTTTAATGTCTCCAGGGATGTAGCACCTATCACCCCTCAGGGCAACCTGTTCCCTTATTTTACCATTATCATTGTAAAGAACTTTTTCCTCACATCCAGCCTGAATCTTCCCTTTTAGTGTAAAACCATTACCCCATACCCAATTGCAACAGGCCCTGCTAAAATGTCTCTCCCAATCTTTCTTACAGGTCCCTTGTAAGAACTGCAAGATCACAATAACATCTCCCCAGAGTATTCTCTTCTCCAGGCTGAACAACCCCAATTCCTTCAGCCTTTCCTCACAGGAGAGGTGCTCCAGCCCCCTGCTCATTTTCGTGGCCCTGCCCAAGAGGTCCTTTATCTTTCCTGTACTGAGGACTCCAGTTCTCAGATGGACTCGCCAGTACTGCAGGTGAAGTCTCACCGGAGCAAAGGAAAGGGGCAAAATCACCTCCTTCGTCCTGCTGGCCACACTTTTTTGGATGCAGCCAAGATACAGCTGGCCTTAAATCAGTGAGTGGGGAATTTCATAAGCAAACAAAAAAAAAAGGTAAAGCCAGACAAACCTAACTGAGGTATTGATAGGCTGCATGGTCTTCGGTAAATTCAGCGGTAACCCGAACATCTTCTCACTTGAGCCGATAAATCAGAATACAGATAACACTGAAAAGGTCCCCTTCTCATCCTTACAGAGACATTCAAAAGCTTATATGTCATCCTGGGGCTGTTCGTGAGCAAAACAGTTAAACAGGATGCGAGGGGCACAAGAGGAAGAAGGATATAAAGGAGATAAATAAAGAATGCTGGTGTGCTTTACATTGAAGAAAAGGCACTGGATTAGTAACAGTCCATCACTAACATCACTGTTAACTCTAGAACCAGTTCCAAGGAGGATACATCTGCTCATGTCTGCTGCGAAGTCTTACACAAGCACACAGTGGCTTCTCTGAGAATCTAAAACACAGTAGAAGGAGGCAAGAATTATACCCCTCTCCTCCTCCACCTCTCCTCCCCCCCAGCTTTGACAACATCAATCTTCTTCAGGCAAGGAGAAAGCTTGTGCACAATCTCTAAACTGTGCCAAGCAAGACAAAACTGCTTTAGACATACTAGCTAATTAGCCTTATGAAAAAAGCTTTCTCAACTAATGAGAAGCCATTTGTCTTAGTAACAGAAAAGGTTATTTTTGACACTTTTTACAAGTACATCAACAAATATTTTCACCTCAAGTGCAATGGTAATTGTTGTCAACACATAATAAAAGCAAAAAGATGTATGCCATGTAAGTGCTGTAAAACCACAGATCAGTATGAGCCAGATATTTCCCTCTTACACTTGCCAAAAAGTTTATCACTGCTTCGTCTACTAACAGTCTTGCATTTTCAACAGTTGTACATAAGGTCTCATAAATGTTAAACCAGATTTGTGGATGCCCATTTAAAAAAAAAAAGAAGAGAAAAAAAAAACTTCAGTAAACTCCTGTTTCATCAGAAAAATTCAATAGTCTTCATATCCTTTAAAGGGGCTTTTATAGCTGAATGCTAAAAAAGCCTTTTATTGCATCTGGCATCCTGATGCAGTAGAAGGAAAGTGACCTGTGCTTCCAAGCTTTGTAGTCTTCTCCATCTGACTGAATATTTTACACAACGGTATTTCTTTTCTGCCCTTTAACCGGTGAGACTGTCTCAAAATGTACTAGCTGAAAGGCTAAATATCCATTATCCTAATTACACCACCTTTCTCAGACAACCCGGTTTTGTGAAAATGTATTTACCACATGTCCTGCTAGGTGCAACTCATTCATCTGCTTCAGTGAGCCTCAGAACTCATTTTTCACATAAGCTGTATTTGGGCTCCAAGAAGCCAACCATATGGAAGTCACTTCCCTAGCCAGCCTCCAGGGAAACAGCACGCCACAAACTCCTGAAAGAGCCGACAGCAGGTTTGGTCACGTGGGCAAAATACATTTTGCCCATCACGGAGTACAGACATTCAGTCCTGAGTAAGCACTGACTTAGTCCAAAGCAAGATTTTGCAGAATTTACATCATGCATCTATACAAGAAAAGCCTTAAACACAGAAGCTGGAGAAATCTTATCTTCTGTAATTACAGTCCAAATGCTGGACTTCACAGAAACTACAAAGATATATTACTGTAGTACGTACCTAATACGATTCTTACCGATTACTCTGATCATCAATTATTGAAGAGATAATAGAGCCACACAGAAACCACTGCTCAGTTAGCTTCATTTTTCTTTTTTTTAAGGAAATTAAAAAAAAAAAAAAAAAGAACATTTTAAGAGAAACAGAGCTGGGAAAGTTGTTAAGCAGACCAAGGTGTACCATAAGGTTGAATTAACAGAATGTTGAGGTGGGAAAATGGGTAACAATGCATAAACAGCTACTTTTAAGAAATGCCATTAATAGATTTTGAATTATAATAAACTCATTACCTTTTGTGAAAGGTACTTGTATGACAGGTTCAAATTAATTCAAAAGGCAGTATGTTACAAACTAACAGAATGCCTGAATTTTACGGTGATTTTTTTTAAACTCATCGTATGAATTTGTGCTAATTCTTGGATGCAAACAAGAGGCTATTCGTTGTACAGTCAAGTCTTTTTCACTGCTTTCTTTGATAAAAAATAAAATCAACAGGGATGCTCAGGGTATTATTTTTTTATGGCCTTGTAAATCATGACAGAAAAATGTTGAAAAAGACTTGGAAGATGTATTACAAAGTATGACCAGCAGGATTTCCCATGAAGCTCAGGAAGCAAGGGGAAGTAAAGACATATGCCGCTGTAGGAAAATGTGTACTGAAATATTTACTTTCTTTTAATAATTTATGAGGACTAGAACAGGATTACATATCAGAAGTTATCATTTAGATACATTTATTTGGATATATCTTTTGAAGTGGTCTTGAAATAGTGGAGAGCACAGAACGGAACTGCATGCAGGCGAAATAAAACATTAGAACAAGCAGCAGTAAAGAAATTGAGAAAGGTAAAATACTGAACTGTGGAAACAGTTTCATCTGAGAGACAGAAAACCTAATACGTTATGAAAGCAGTGAGGATCATATAACATGAAAGGACAAAAGAATGGGTAGCACTTCAGTATTTGTTTTAATGCAGAATATAACAAGACAAACAAACCTAACAGCATGTAAAACAAATTTTCAAGTTCAGTAAGTTTGAGATTTTAGAATGAACTGAACAGTGGTTCCAGAAAGATTAACATGAAAGAATAATCTACAACCTAAAACTGAAAAACAGAAAGGGGGGGTGGGGAAGGGGCAGATATGTCAATTCAAAACATCTTTGCAGAACTTTGCTGAGAGTATAATACAAGAGAGTAAAATCTGTTACTATGACCAAGGAAAACACAGCTGAAGCTCCTGGGTTCGGATATTCAGGAGCTACAAGGTGGGAAAGCTCAAGCCCTACATATATCCAGCTTACAGTCACACACTGAAAGCATAACCCAGACAAGAGAGTCCACTCAGAACAGAAGACAATGACTGGGGTTAACCTGCTGAACATCGACCAGGACTCCATCAGTGCGCGTTCCTTCACATCTCCAGCAGGGGAGTTGTGAGCACTCACTAGACTGCTTTATAGCCCCAACAGAAAACTGCTGACATCAAAAGGATTTCCTGAATGTGCAGACTGAAAAGGACTTCAGCGAGTAGTGAAAGACACCATGTTCCAGACATGCTGTCTGGAGACAGATATTAACACACACTGTATCTCCACTGAAATCATTATATACCAACCAAACCCTGAAGAAATTGCTCCAGATTGCTGCTGAATGCTAAGGTATTACAGCAAATAAAATACCATGATGTGATCAGCTACTCATTAGTAGTTCTCAAGCCCTTTGTACGCAGAAGCCTTCAGAGACCAAGAAATAAGTCAAACTGATTCATTACAGGAAATGTTAAAAAACTCCTTCTTTATCAGTACACATCAGCAAAGTTCACTTTTTTGTTCTTACTGTTGTTGTTTTTAAATGAGGGCATCACAGCCACTGAATGATTCTTGGGTACCTCCTAAATCACAGGGGTTGAGAGAACACTGTGCATGACTACATGTCAACCCACAACTGCCTAGAAATGGACACCACAGAAATAAGTGATAATATTTTAAAGTTACTTAGAGTGCTTATTACTTTAGATGGCTGATTAACAAACATACTAAAAATTACATACAGAAATTATGGATCAGTCATAGAGATATCTATGTGATTCATGAACAGAATAACATAGAAAGAGAGTGAAGTTCCTTTAAGTTTGTGGAAGAAGGTGTTTATTTCCTAACTTAAAAGTCTTCCAGCAAATCAAAGAGGTATTATTCAGGTCAGAGGACAAGAAAATTACATAGGAAATGAATGTTATTTTAGAAAGGTTTAATTCAATCATTGAAGCCAAATTTTATAAGAAAATTACTACTAAATAGAGACACTGATTGGCAAGAAGGCAGAACATTGAAGGCAATCACTGCAGTACAGAACTCTGATGTGAAATACCGGTAGTGTTCCTAGTACCTTCTTTCATTTGTGGCCTTTCAGCAGGTGTAATATTGTTACTTGTTCCTTTGTCCTGTGTGAGGTATCTTTACTAAGTAAACTGGTAACTGGTAAGGTATCTTTACTGTAACTGGTGAGGTATCTTTACTACGTATAAATTTTATGTTAGTTAAAAAAGGCAAAAAATACAAGAGATTCCTATAGGCTGTCAGGAGGAAAATAATTAAATCACTCTTTCGGACAAAGAAAGAGCGTTTATCTTTGAAAGGGTGTCATAAACCACACCTGCAACTGAGCACTTCCTATGAACAGTGGAAACAATTACTTTATTATACACAGCTGTAGAAAGTGTGAAGCAATAAACTGAAATCACAACAACATGAAAGGGCAGTTGTCAAAACAGTCAACATGACAATGGGGAATGAAAGACTGCACATTGCTGGGAAGGAATTATTATCTGATGAGGGGGTAATGTTTTGCTCAGGATCAAGAATTAAGGCTCTCAGATTGAGTTACCTGAATTGCAATTAGTGGAAAAACTACTTGTAAATAGGCTGTCAAGCTGATAAACTAAGCCTTAAGTAAAAAAATACTGTCAGTTCAAGTCAAAGTTGAACAAACCTGGTGGGGATAGATACCACCTCAGACTGCAGTGTCATAAAATTGTAATGACAATCATCGTGTCTGTTACAGACTGGTATGTAAATTCCACAGGAAAAGGCAGTACTGGGATATAAACAATGAAGAGGAACTAAAAACACTTATGACTGAAAAAGTGATATCATTTGCAAAGAACTGAACAGCTGGAACAATAATAGACTCTTAAAAGATAAAGGTGGTGATATGCAATGTGGAGTGAAGAAGTTACAAGACTGATAGCTATAATCAAAACAATGCAAAGAGATCTGGCTATGGAAAGAAGGAAATTATACACATGGAAAAACAGAAGGCCTCTTCCATTCCAAAACCTCTCATTAGGATCTCAGTACATTTTCAAAGAACAGAAGAGTATGCAACGCCTTTCTGTTAAAAACTCATCATGAAAAACGTAACAGAGGCTATTCCTCAGAGCCATAGCCTCACTCCTGCATGAAAGTTGCTGGTTTCTATTAAACAACATCTCTGTCTCTCAAGAAAAAAAAAAAAGAAAAGAAAAGAAAAAGAAAGTGTATTCAAGAGGGGAGGAAGAATTACATTTTTAAAGCACTGAAGGAAAATTGAAGTTTCATTATGGTACTAGGGTAGGTAAAAAATAGCTCAATTCTAGAAACTATAATCCTGTCATGGCACCATACAGCTTAGGTCAGTGACGTCTTTTTGAAGGCTGTAGAAATAGTATTTGGTATCACAAGTCTTGAAACATACCCTTTTAAATCAATTCACAGAGGCTTTTTTTTTATGTGGCACGGGCCAGAATAATAATTTACACAGCTACTGTGAAAAGGATGGAAGAAGACTTATTTTGAAAGAAAAGAGAAAGTATAAACACAAGAGATGGAAGTTGGAAGTCGACAATCAAGAAATGCACAGAAGCTAACAGGGATCCTCTGTGACTACTCTCCATAGTAAAGAAATTCAATTTCAGGCTGAAATATTGCACAAGTAAGGTGATACTTGGTTGATATATCATTTCCTGCAGATAATCTTTCAAAACACAGGCCTTCCATCTTTCCTTACAAGTCTCGCAAATTATCTGCTAGAATTCAGAAAGAACATCCAGCCCAACCCTCCTGTTCAAGCAGGATCACCTAGGGCCAGTTGTCCATAACAATGTCATTTAAGTTCAGTGCACTGCTTGGTGAACATTTATCTTCAAAATGATAAACATCAGATGAGTGACTGCACTATAAAAACCGGCATTTTTTTTTCCTTTTTTTCTCAAAGGGGGTCTGTATTCTGCATTCTTTTCCTTTCTGTTATCATGACGAGTCAAGTGGGAGACTAGCCAGTGACTGTCACATACAGCTGTGCTACTAGTTTCTATCCTAAGTGACACTATTGTTCCATGTTTGGCACACCAGGCACTGAATCTCCATCAATAATTATTCTGATGTCACAGACATGGGATTGTAGCTCCATCCAAAGAGTCTGTCAGGCACTGGGAGTGGGCAGATGTAGGATGCTTCTATTTACACACAAAAATCTTTGTCATTACTCAAGAGCAAAGAGAAAGGAAATACAGAGAGCACATGACGATTTAATGAGCATTTTGTTTTCCTTTGGAGGGAAGAAGGTGGAGCTGAAGGACAATGGTGGCATTACAGCTGTTTATATTGTACCTCTACATAAAATAACTGATTATTTGCCCTCAGTACCATTAAAATTACATATTTTACATATGCAGCATGACTTTTATTAATACATGGGAAACGAAAAGGAAGAAAGCATTGGGGGAAGAAAAAAAATATTGTCATCTAAGCCAATTTTGAATAGAGAGGAAAATAAACAAGAAAAACCTAAAATGAGCAATAACTGTATTTTTATTTACATACAGACACAGAAGAAAAAGGGCAGATACACCTATAGTCAAGACAGATAAACCTATGAAGTGGAGTTTCTTCTCCAAGGCTGCTACACAGCTAGGAAAACTGACTTCCACTCAACTGCTTATTTTATTACATGCAGATGAGGCTGAAAGTTCATTCTTGTTGCATTCCTTATGCCCTGAGTCCATCTAAGCAAGGAAAGAGAAAAAAAGCTTGAATGACAACACAATACCCAGGATAGACTAGCCCTAAACTCTCCTATGATTCATGTTACACAAGTTACATCACTCCCTGTTCTCTTCTTATATTAGGACTGTGACATTACTGAAGACTGAGATAACCCCAGCATATTCAGTTGTTCCCTGTACAGAAGCTATCCATAACTGTTACTCCATGCCATGGCTCCCTATACTTGCTGCCCCTTTTCTTTTTCAATAAGAGAATCAGAACTACAAATACTGGGGCACACCATAGGTTTAGACAGTGATAAAATTATGTTCTCTCACCTTTCCCTCTTTCTTTCCAAATCTTAACACCATGTTTTATTTATTTGACTAAGACTGAGCCCATATTTTCTTAAAACTACATTTTAAAAAACAGGTGCCTTTGTACTATCCACGCTTAGTTCTTAGACCAGGGTCTGAACAAAAAAAGCATTGTTACATACATCAGCTTCATAAATGAAATCAGAAACCAGGATAGCTCAGAACATATACAGTCATTTCAATTTAACAACATCCTGGCTTACTTGGAAGCATTTCAGAAAAAGCTCATTTAATTAACAATAAAGGTAGCAGAAGCTATCTCCAACAACAGCTAGGGTGATTAAGGTTAAGAAGATGAAGCATATAAACATATCCATCTCCAGTTACTTTTATGGACTATGGAGTCTTTGGACTTATGGAGTCTTTGGACTCCATAGTTCATACAAATGAGAGATTGTATTATCACTCCTAATTAGAACATGCTAAGATTCACTCTTTGCTTCTTTATCTGGGCTTAACTAGTGGCCCCAATACCTTTCTCATTTCTTCTGAAAGGTCAAATGTGCATAATGCAAATCTGAGCTACTTGACAAACAAAAGCAAGGTAGACCAGAAATAAAAATGGTTAAATATTAATGAAAAACAGTGTTTAGAACTCAGGAACAATAAAACAGATCCCTTATCTGGTCAATGCAGAAGGTCTGTGTGAGTGGGAAATGAAAATATACTTGTATGTACATGTGTACATATAAATATCAATGTCAAACTCAACATACTCCAAAGCTTATAATGCCTCCAAACCACGGGCTATTTTTTTCACTGGTACATTCATTTGACAGGCTAAATTTACCATTTCCACTGCACAGAATTACCCTTGTGAAAATGAATTCCAATGAGATGGGGATGGAGCAGGGGCAAGATGTATGCAAAATTCCTGAAACGCTATAGCAACTAAGTATTTGTTGGGATTCCATTCAAAGAAGTCATACAAAGCCTTCAGGGAGCTGGCATGCAAACAGTTTCAGTTATGATGGTTTGTCATTCAACAAAATCAGACAGCATTAAAATAATCTGACTGCAACTTTGAAGTGACTTGCAAACACGTCTATTAGGATATGTTCATTATTAGGCCAAGAAATTTTGCTGTTGATACTAGATCACATTAAAAATATTACCTCCTGCAAAACAAGATGTGAGGGACAGAAAATTGTCAGGGAAAAAAAATTATACTCATTATTAACAAATTTATAAGCAGACTATAAAACAAACATGCAAATTTCAAACAAAGAATTCCTCTAGCTGTTAATGTATTAAATATTAAAACACCTAACTCACTTTAATCATCAAATAAAACAAAACTATGGAGAATACTAGATCACAAGTTTTGTTTAACAGCTGATCACTTATTTTTTAGGTTATAAATAACTTTGATCACTGCACACACTAAAGACATAAAACACTTCCAAGGACAGCCCTTCAGGTAAAATACACAGATCAGAATTCAATATGCACTTCGATATTTTAAAACATGAACAAAACATTGTTTAGAAAAAATTCAGTTCTGACTCATATGTAATGATGGGAATAATGGATGCCTCGGAAGGAACATACCAAATAATAAGTAAAAGTGTTCAGAAAGAGGAACCCAGCACTTGCGTAAGGCACTATGCTACAAGAAACCAATACAATAGAGGCCATGTATCTGTAGCTTGCAAATGGTCACTGTTAAAGCAGAATTCCTCTTTGTGATGTCAAACACTAGCTTTTCATCTACCTACCTCTACTTAGAAAATGATAAAAGGTCAGACACAGTGCATTCAAAAAGTTACAAACATTGGGAAGGGGCGAAAGGGGAGGATGTGGGGTGTTAAGCGTACCTTTCCTTTTTAAAATAAGGAATATGGAACTTGAAAGGACCATCTAGATCATCTCCTGTCCCAGCTATCACTTCATCCAATTATTCCACAAACTCACTGGATTTCATTTTGGAACAACTTCCTTCTTTGGAAAGCGACTTTTTGAGTCTGACTGTCCTAAAAATTTAGGACCTTTTTTCTTCCTATTACCAGCCCCAATTTATTCATAGCAAATTAAATCATACTCTTCCTTCAGGTAATAGCATACAAGCATGATCTTGACAAAAATCAAGCTAACATGTCACAGCTTCCCGTATTTTCAGCAAATAATTCAGTCAATCCTAAAATCTTGTTCCTGCATGCTGGAGTTGAAAGTTCAACTCGACGACTGCAACAGATGTCTACCCACATCCTCAGATAACTGACTTGCCTGGTGCTGTCAGGGAAGTCTACAGATGCCTGATACAACATTGGAACTTTGAATATGCAAGAGCCTACATACCCAATCCATGGCAAAAGATTTTTACATGGATTCCATAGTAAAAGTTAATTAAATGGCTAAGTAAATTAAATGTTTAAGTAGAGAAAAGCTGACAGCTTATACAGCTTATTCTTACGAGGTGTTCTGTCCACATTTCTTTTGATTTAAATTTTTGTTATAGTATTTTGTCATTCACGATGACTGTAAAAACAGAAAAGATAAAGCAATTCACTGCATGCAGTAAAAAAACAAAAGGGTTGAAGCTTGCAGAAAGCCCTAAAGTTTAAAAGGCTATGACCTTAGCTAATAATGTTTTTAATTTCTATGATGCTTTTGACTCTGACTACTATTTTCACGTATGTAACAGATTTTATTGGCAACAAGTACGTACAGACATGAAACGGGTTAACTAGCACCACACAAAATGGGTATACTTTCCTGATGAAGATTCATGGTTACACCTTAAAGTTCAACTTCTTTTATGACCAGAATCTGTTTAGCCTTTCCAAAGGCAACCTTAAAATCTGGTTCTCCCAGCTACCAAAAGACACACACATTAATTAATCAAAGATTAATACTTTACTCACCAATGCTACTCAGAGAACTGCTGCTTTCAGAATCAGAAGGCATTATGGACAGCACACTGTAAGTAGACCCTAAAATTAGAAAAATAAAGACTTCATTATTTTTTCGTTTCCCCAAAACAAGCTAACAATTTATTTTCCTGATGTTACAGATGCCAAACCCACTAAAATAGAGAGAACACGCGTCATTAATGGACAAAAAACTAACAGAAAAAGTATAATTTGTGAATTAACATTGCACTGTGCGCTAAGTAGGAAATAATTTTGGATGAAATTCTAAAAACAAGTTCAGGAAAATACTGAAATAATACAATGGTTATTTCAGCTACACTAAGAAGATTATGAGTAATACCTGTGACAATAGTCAGAATCTGGTTTTTTGCTTATCTTGTTACAGGTGCCAGCTCCTATTTAATTCTGTAACTGATGTGTATTCTTATTCCCAAACTTCCTTCAGACTTAGAAATTTCACTTCATTACTAAAAAAAATTTGCTTCCATTCATTTTCAACTTCCAGTATCTGACCTTAAAAAAAAGGACCTACAAAGCTATCCACCATTACTAACAATAGCGAATTTCTGTATATATTAATAAATCAGTAGACAGAGGTATCTTTTATTTTAATTATTTTAGAAGTATGCTAGACTTAACTCACCAAGAGAACTACAAAAACAGGTCCTACTTCAAAACACTGCAAACTAAAGAGCTCCACCATCCCTCACAAGTAGGAAAAACACCACAGTAAAGAAAGGGAGTGATTATATGCAAAAGTGATTTGGGATCTGGTCTGTTTTCAGCACTAGTGAGGATGTGAAGCCTGTCTTCAGAGAAGCTCAGAGAGTTTCAATAGTATCGGGAGCTGCCTTTCCTATAGCTCTCCTTCTTATGTTTCAATATTTGTTTCCTTAAGTCTCTTTGAAATTAAGAAATGAAAGCTAAAAAGCAGCGTAAGATTAAATTAATTGATCTACCTTTGAAATCAGTTAAAGGACAGGCTGGAAAACAAGAAAGATGTTCTAAAGCTCATCTCCTCCATTGCTTATCAGAAAAGACATGACATCTGCAACTTAGATGAAGGAAAGACAGCATGTGGCAAAGTAAATTTACTAACAAGGGCAGTAACAGCAAAGTGAATTAAAAAAAGTAAACATACTTAGGGCCCCATCTTCCACTAGTAAAACTGCCATGGCCCCAACTTTAATGGGGTGTGTTTATTTATCCTGGCGAAGAATAAGGGTCCCACATTTGATAAAAGGAGTGATGTCTAGGCAAAACCGAACTTCAAGCAAATCCTCTGGTTTTATCAGCAGACAGACACAGCAGAAAATAAGTACCAAAAAGGAATTGAATCTTGAAGTACACTGTTCAACCTGCAAATTCCCTGTGAAAAATTATTCAAAATATATTGTACCTGATGTAAGTTTTTTGGTTTGTTCTGATTTTTAATAATACATACAACAAGTACGTCACTGACACACTGAATTCAGGAAGAAAAGATCTGCTGTGAAGCAAATTCCATCAGTGGAGACACATGACTCCCCAGCAATGTTCTCAAACATTAGCTTAGATTTGTAAACACAAGATCAGGTATGCACAGCATGCTATCACAAGAAAACATACGACTGTGAAGAGAGGAGGAATCATCTGACCCACTCATAATTCCTTACTTTTACAAACAAAACATATTAAGAATAAGGATAAGATCATCTAGTAGCATTTGTCTGGCTTCCAAGGCTGTTTGTGGGTATGTTTGGGTTTGGACTGTTTTCAAGCTAACAGGATACGATTCCACTATCTGTAACACATGCCACCTTTGTCACCAGAAGCAGCATCAATAAACGTCAGAATCAATAATCAGAGGACTCTACACAGCTCCCACAATATTAACATTCATCTTTAGGTACTGAACTGATACACATCCATGGAATTCAATTCAGGCTAAAGCAGCATTGTACTTGACATACTCTGCTCGATCAAACTAGCAGTACTTAAAAATGCTCCAAGACAGCATTTCCCCACTCTGTAAGATGACTCCTCACATAAATGAAAAGGGAAGAAAAAAGGCACAAGCTAGTTTCTATAACCAAAGGCAGTAGAACACCCTGCTCATTCATGAGCTACACAAAACATGGTATTTCAGTAAATATGTTGCAAAACCACCCTTCCACCCCCCCTTGCTAAGAAATCTTCCATTTTATCTCAAATTTTTAAAACTTGCTGACAAGGTTACTGTGCAATCTTGTCAAACTGTACAAGAAAAGATAATAATAAAAACCAGAACACAAAACCCAAGGGGAAGCCACGACTACTTTTTCAGGTTAATGTTTAAAGTGTTTCACACCTAGGGGTTCACATGTCTTTCAACACACTTACCCAAATATTTGTCTTTCAGGTTTTTTGTACTAGTACTCGCCTTGCATGCCAAAGACCCCCAGTTTAAAATCTGCTATATTTGATTTCAAGTCACTGACTTGTAAAAATTGCTGACATATACTTTAAGTTCAAAATTACAACCTGAAATTACAGAATCTATGATTCTATGAATTCTGAGAAACACAGTAGGTACTACTTACACTTAATTTAAAAAGAAGTGACCTGTTTTGTTTGTTTTTTTTTATAGACGCACATTTTTACAGAGAGGAAAAAGTGCATAAGCATCCTACCTGCATTGCAGACTTGCTTTTGGGGCATTTTTTTGCTCATCCAGATTTAAACTTTGGATCAGTTCCTGGCTGTATTAAACAGCTTTGGCAGAGCAGAGGGATTCAGAACCTGATACAGTATATATTTCAGAATCTTAAGAATTCCATTTCCTTCTATTTTCAACAGTTAGAGCAAGTCAAATTTCCTTAAGTTATTACCATATTTATTAGTCAGGTGACAGGAAGGCCACTTAAAGCCTCCCAGCTTCAGGAAAGGTACAAGTTGCTTAACCATGGAAGCCACTTCCAGGGACAGCAGAGGAACTAGATTCTAGTTTGCTCCATCTTTCACACAACATCCACAGAGACACAGTGATACTTATTTTCGTTTTTAAGACAGACAATGACAAAGATTGAGGGGGGTTGAGATAAGAGTTACACATCATCTAAGAAGACATCAACTGTCTAACCACGCAATTTCCTCACCAGCAATACCAAATCCAGATTGATGGAATTAAATTATTAGCACAAAATTAAAACAGAACATTTCTCTCATCTGTCTTTCTAGCCTTTGTGTTGTGAAACACCTTGTAACACTGGGTATCACCTGTACTTCAAGGAGAGAATAAAAGAGACAAGCCAGTTAATCTCAACGTAAAGTCTCCAAAACAAGCTTGCGCTTGGTACCTTCTGTAAGAAAGCAGCACAAACAATCAAGTAAAATATCTTCTAGGACTAAATGCTAAATTATTGAATGACTTCAGAGAAAACACACATTGTGATCAAATTTCATTTAAGTGGAGATAAGCTGAATGTCAGGATCACCATGGCTGTGTATAATAACCTCATCCCCTTCCATACAAATACGTATATGTATGCAGGCTCCTCCAATGGCTCTGAAGGAGCGTGTTCAGTGGCAAAAATAAGACACAGGAACTCATCTTTCCAAAATTCATTGCACATATGCTTTCAATTCACGAATTTATTTTGGTTTTCCCCAAAATGTATATTTTACTCTCAAATATTTTTTTTTAAAATACATGTATAATTCAAGCAAAAAAAGGCTACTTCATTCTCCAATATTTGTTATATTAACTAAATTACTTTGTAGCAATAAGACCAATTGCTCCCTCAGACATACACCCCCATTACAGGGCCAAAGAGGTAGATATTTCACACACTGAAAATTAACCTTTTTCAGTTAAAAAAACCTAAAAACTAAAAACTAAAAATTAACCTTTTTCAGTGTGTGAAATACCAGGGTTTAACTCAGAGAGCATCAGTTTCATTTCACTAGGGGAGTGCTCTGATCTTAGCTGCACGGCTCTCAGCATGTTACCTATCTTCAAGGGTTGTGTTAAGATCTGCAGTATGGCTGACTTCTAAACTAAGCATATTTCCTAACTATGACCATGTAAGTCATGGCAGGACTGAGCCTAGAAGGAGCAAATGCCTGCACAAATTTTTTTCACTATATCTGTGCTTTTAAGGGTGACATTAAATAACTCTCCCTGCTCTGCTGCTGTAAATTCCCATTGCTGCTTAAACGCTGCTTTTCCTCCCACCTCCCTTCGCAGAGCAATGACTGCTAGCGGTTTCAACTTCTTGTCAGCAAATGTTTTTTGATAGAGGTCCAGCACACCGGATGAGAGGTCAGCATGACAAACATTTGTTTGTCCACATCTCCATGCAAACTGACTTTGACAAGACTCCTACTTGCTGTGGGGGAGCAAAGAAGTTTGATTAAAACTGGAAATGACCCAGGTTACAACGTTCTCAATGTCTTTACAACAAATAAAACTGCCCAAGGACCTTAAGATCACATGGATTTGCCATGCTCTATCTCAGAAGCTATTCTTTTCTTGGCAGCCTGTGCAGCCAGGTTTGTCAAAAACCATAAGACATAGTAATTTCTAGCAAGTTGTGCTAAATTCTGACTTCATACAAAACGTTTAATTGGGTATTTGCTGCCATCCATGTCATATTTATTTCAGATGGTTTAGCCATCTAACCTTTAAGGATATATTCTCTATTTGAGTAACTCTAAGAAAAAAGGTACAAATTTAGCAGTAAAGAAGTGCCATAACAGCAAAAGTTTGCTGTCTCTTACTCTACTGCTTTTAAACATGGCTTTATCACTATTCTGCACACCTACAGTTAATACTGTGCCATGCAGCATAAACCCGTTTTACTTTTAGAACACCATGAAAACCAAATTAATGCTAAACATCTTTTTAAATAATCAAGCAGCTAAAAATTTAGAATTTTTATTTCCAAAATGCCTCAGTCTGTAACAGTCTCACAAAAATAGCGTCAAAAATTTTACTTTCCTTTTACAACACAGAAAATGTTTTACAACAACCTATTTATAACATATTAAAATAATAATATTAAAAGTGTGGGTTTGGAAAATATAGGTACTTTAGTGCTTAAGCCATCTTTAAATTCTAAGCAAGTATGAATATATTCTTGTTATGGACAGAGTGCTTCACACAAGAACAAGGACTTTGGCACCTCTCTCCATAACATTTAGTAAAAAACAATACTGGTGACAGAATTACAAACAGACTGATTCTGAATAAATATAACAATTTCTGTGTAGGATTAGATTCAGAAAAGTTAAGTAACCTGCTGGAGGCATCAGTAAAGAAGCCCTGAGGTCAGATACCTACTAGCTGTCATTCATACACTGAAGTAACAGTATTTGATCTTCAGCTGTTATAAACGCTGTAACACAAACACCTGTAAAAAACCAATTTTCTTAGCAACATCTGCTCAAAATACTTCAGAGAAGAATAAATCCAGAGATTAATATTTCTAAATATGCATTCCTAAGTCACTGGACTACTGTTGTGCATCTTACTGTAATGTGAATTATGCAAGGAAGACAACAGTGGTGCCTTCAATAAAAAAAGCAGAAAAGCAGTAATGAGAAAAGGTCTCAAGAGGAAAGGTCAAGAGATAAGAAAATGAGGTGGTTCATTTTTCTCAATAATCTGATCACTTTACCATTAGGATGTACTTGGTGCTGTCTACATACTTTATTATGTGTTCTTGTTTATTATTTGTTCTTGTTTACTGCATTTTGAGCATTGGGTCAAATCATCCTTTTTTCACAAAGCAGCACAGAAAAGATTAAAAATCTGTACAGATCCAAATTTGCATTTGATTCACAAAACACATGATGACAGTGCTTCAGTTGACAGCGTTCAAACTATTTTGCCCATGGATACAATGCTCTAATGCCTTAAAGAGATGTGACAGAAGCAATTTTTAAGAGCCAAAATGCCATGAAGTTTTATTAGCAGGATAGCAGCTATTACCAACTAGAATGGGCAGCAAAGAGGTACAAAAACTTACAACTCCTTAAAAAAGCCTGAAGAAGCCCACACCCAAGTTTATCAGGTCAGTAAGTAATAATGCCATTTGCTACCTTCCAATCCTTCACTTGTCTTTGTCATTTGTAAAATGACTACTTTAACTCTTGCACTCTGTGAAACCACTTCAGAAGTGATTAAACATATCTGCTGGAGCAGAAGGACCAAAGATGCAATCATAATTACTGCTGCTATTTACTTATTCAAAAAGTCCTGCAGCAATTCAGGTTCTGAACTAGAAACAACTGCTTTACTTTTGTCTTTTTGCTTTTTGACTGGCATGGCTGCTAACTCTACCATAGTGAATGCATTTTGTCCTGACAAAGTCATTTGTCTCCAACACTCCATTTCAGCCGAGGAGAACTGCAAAAGCAAATGACCATGCCCTCCCCTTACAGCCCTGAATTTCCATTAGGTAGTGCAGTGAGATGGCTGATCATTTTTCAGTTATTTTAAGGCTAACAGCAACATAACTAGCTACTGTGAAAATATCATGCAAACTTCTATTACTGCAAAGCAACAACTTTCACTTTATAGAGCTGCACAGACTGCCTTTACTGCTGACTTTCTTACATGACAAAGGCATACTTTTGTAGGCTGACACTCAAAAGGCAGAGAAAAGAATAATTGGCTTCAGATTCTTTAACCTCAGCATTCAGTGCAGATAGGAAAAAGCTGCATTCAAAGCCAACTCTTAGCAAAACTGCAATGCAGGTAGGTGAAACAGACTGTCACATGTTTCATATCATGGATTATAAAGGTGGTCCCCATGTTATTATCAATACAGCAGTGTCATCTTCTGTTCTACACAATGTGATATTACAGCTGACCATCTTTTCAAACAAATGTAAAAATAATTTTTATGAATTATTTTTAATATAGCTCCTTTAATAACACCAGTTAATCTGTTCTGGGAAAAGCTACTCTGTTTCACTGGTAAAATGCCCAGTGCATCCATTTTTTTTTTTTTTTTCTCGCTTCTGGCCATCAGGAACATTACATTTGTTTGCTGCATTATCTATGATAAGCCAAAGGAGAAGAAAAACAAACCCAAACCCAAAACATAATAGCACTTCAACAAACTTCCTGCAATCTCAATCTCTTTCTCTCAAAGTAATCTTCTTAATCTACATTACTCACTAAATTACACATAAAATGATATAATTACTTTTGTTTATTAAGGTAGAGAGATATAAATTTTCATTAAACCTCCCGGGTGACTAAAACGCCTTAGAGTATGTTCACCAATCCCTTTCCCTCTAGGAAGGGAAATCTAGGGCCTAAATCCACTTGGCAGGCATATGCTCCTTCAGGACTCCATGTGCATGTCAAGGAAAACAGCATTCTGACCATTCACTGGATATTCAGGTATGGCTGAAAGGCCCAAGGCTTGTCCAGCTAGGCAGTCACCAGCAAGCAGCAGGCCTTCATGGACACATATAATCTTTGTCCCTACAGTAAGCAATGAGATGCCATCTCCAATGGAGAGCAGCTACAGATTGTTCTTCCTGTACATACATGGCAGTGAGAGGCACTGGCACACTACCCAACTACCCCACCCATGGAGCAGCTGTAAACCTCACTTCTTGTTCTCTATATCAGTGCTCAAAGTCCATCCCAATTCTGCCTGCTCTTACACCTAGCTTGGTCCCAGCTGTCTATTGAGCAGCACTGTCCAAATAGACTGTGGTAACTGATGCCTTTTGAGCTCTAAAAGGGTTCTCATCTGCCCTATATCTGAAGAGATTGGTTTTGATCTGTCAGACATTTTAAAAATGTTGTTTTCAAGGCCACTATTCAGTCTGTCTGGTCCATTTTCTGAGTTTTATTGCTCATTACAGTGGGGATAACAAGTTAAAACATCTTGGCACGTATGTTAAGGAACTGTCCAAGTACATTTCTCTTGCTATGAATGGTGTCTGCCCACAGGAACTCACACTTCAAACCCACTAAACCTGATACCAACTACTAGAGCTCTTCTAGGCTGTAAACGTATGGTATGTGAAGAGCTAGCCAGGCAGCTTGATGCACTGCCACTGAAGAAGCTGAGATACAATCTTAATTCCTCCTAGACCATGACTGAAGGGTGGTATTGCTCACTACTACTGAAGGTAAAAGCTGAACTGGGATATATGATACTTTGTCCAGAAAAGTCTACCAAACCCCCTTTAATGCTGGGGTACAAAATATTTCAGAAATAGCATTCCGGAATACCTTTGAATCTCCTTACTAGCTTCTTTTTACCCCAGATAATGATACATTCACATCTATCTTTCCCAG
Source organism: Loriculus beryllinus (assembly GCA_039877255.1). Classification (NCBI taxonomy): domain Eukaryota; kingdom Metazoa; phylum Chordata; class Aves; order Psittaciformes; family Psittacidae; genus Loriculus; species Loriculus beryllinus. The sequence goes on along the minus strand of JBCJKH010050560.1, from coordinate 6,767 downwards.
CATGCTAGCCTGTCTGGAGAAAGACTTGTTGGTTGTCCATTTTGTTACACAGTCCTTCTTCCAGGGAAAGCTTACTTTGTAACATTAAATTCTGTATCGGGGGACAATTCTTTATATCAAGCTGTATTTCAGAAGCTTTGCAAGTAATCTGACTGAGATTTCTGGAGGATGACAATGTCTGCCATTTGCAACTAACCCTAAAAGATTTAAGTGAAAGGAAATTATGTTCATAAAAAAACCCAGAAGCTATGCAATCAAAAGAACAAAACTGTTGTAGGATGAAGGTGGTAAATACTAGATCCCAACAAATGCATTCTCAATCAGCAACAGTTGCCTTATTAAATCTGCAATGGTGACAATTAAGAAATTTGAACATCATTTAGTTCGCACAGATATACATAGAACTCCGTAGCATATTATTTCACCAAATAATTGTAGAGTCAGGTAATATAAATGGTACAACAAAATTTGAAAACTAGCATTTACTTTACAACTAAGTGCTATATTTAAAATTTAATTTAAATTTTGGAATGATATCAAAGTAACCACCTAATTATGTTTGTAAAGAGGCCATGCCATAAAAAAAACCTACATGGAAGAACAAAGGGAAAAGCAACTACAGGTATTTAAAACCGCAGACATTCAAAAGGCTAGAAATCTACCAGGTAGCAAGGAAAGCAAGCAGCAGCTCCTTAAGATTAGCCTTTTAATGCACCCAGTCCTTTCATTAATTCCCTGTGTCTTGCAATCAGGTATTTCCTCTGCAGGAGCAGCTGGGGGCACTCCTGGAACCATGGGGAATAAGAGCATCCATCACCTGCCTAACCCGAGCTTTTTCTCGGCAATTCAAACTTCACCCATAACAAACAAGCATTATGTTTCAAACTGGTTTTCAGGACAAGCCATCAAGAACATACATGTACCTATACCCATCCATAAACACAGTCTAAATATAAGAACTGATTGGCTTCAATGATAATGGTACAGTTAAAGCCACATAGCTTTCCTACTCTGCAGACTTCTAAACAAGAACAAAGTGGCTTAACACACTGTTAGCTTACCCTTGCACAGCAGCAGAATTAGGCATACAAGGAAGAAAGCATCTCAACACAAACACAACCACAATCACACCAAGGGGTTACGCTGTTTACAGTTCAGGAAAAAACAAAACAAACCAGACATGTTTAGGCCAGTCCTTTGTGACTCCAAGCAGACAAGTAACATATCAAAGTCCAAAGGCTTTTTTTCCCTCTCCCCATACTATCTACCTTATCTAAACTTGCCCACATACAATTTAATCTTGTGAAGCTATCTTCTCTGAGTATCTTTCCAATTTCTACTGCCCTAGAATATTGACAGGAGCCAAACTTCTTTTTGTAACAAGAAACAGAACGAAGTAGTTATAATACTTTTCTCAAAAAGCAGCCTGTTATGAGTCAAGAAAAAAACCAGCAACTGATTGAAAAAGTTAAGGTTACACAGTATCTCCTCATATGCTGTTCTCTATATTAAATGCTATAAATAATAAAATTATCAGCCTGTTATTTCTAGCCTGAACTGCCACTTCTCCTAAAACTTAACAAACCAGATCACATCTACTGCTCGTAAGTACTGCAAGAGATGTATCACCACAATCATTTGAACCTGAGCTACGGGGGAGTCAGCAACTCAATGCACCTTTGAAATTCAAGTGGTGTTACGAGATTTGA
>JBCJKH010050558.1:9831-25039 GCA_039877255.1 Loriculus beryllinus | reverse complement strand
AAAAGAAAAGAAAAGAAAAGAAAAGAAAAGAAAAGAAAAGAAAAGAAAAGAAAAGAAAAGAAAAGAAAAGAAAAGAGCACACAATGAAACCAAATCAGGAAATGAAAAGCTATTGCGAGAACAGCAGGAAAGGGCTAGATCAAATTGTCTAGGATTTTGTATGAAAATTGGAATTATCTGAATGCATGCCCAAGTATATTGCTTGTTCAGGTGCTGATTCTGTGAACTGAACCCAAAATCTGGGTAACACTGAAAGCTGGCTTAAGGGAAAACCAATTGGTTTGCAGGTTTGTTGGTGGAGGTGATAGGAAAGCAATAGGATGTGACCAGTTAGGGCTGATATTGCTCCGATGGAGCTGATGGGCAGTGACTTGGGTGGTTGGGTGCTTTACTGACTGCAGGTAGGCATCCCTCAGCTCTGCCAGCTGGCATCTCCTGCCACATCCAACCCCAGGGCTCTGCAGAGGTTGGCTTTGACCAGTGAGCCCAAGCACTAGCCAAGGCATGGAGCTTTATAGACACCAGTGCTGCAAATGTTACCCCTTAGGAGCAGGTGGTGAAACACATTTCTCAGTCATAAGCTATAAAGTCACAGCTACTTCATCGTTACTTTTAAGGGTTTCCTGCTGCAGTTCCTGGGTATCCAGCCAACAGCCTGTGAATAATTGGAGCTGATAGAGATCTGCTTCAAGGCACGGGGTCGTTCTGGGGAGCCAACTGCCTCCCTCTCCTCTTCCCGTGGTCTGCAAGATACCGAGCTCTTGATAAAAGAAGCTGAATTCATGTTTAAGCACAAAGAAGTTACTGAGACTCCAGAAGTGCTTAAGCTTAAGCCAAAGTACAAGTGCTTTATTAGCTCTGGCTGTAAGGCTTGGTACTTAACGTGACTGCTTCAAGTAGTTAAGCACATGGGCCAAGTACTTGGTGCAGAATGATTTCTTGGATGCCAGATCATCCCTTTGCCATTAAGTACCTGCATTCATGAGAGCTACACAAACAGCTTACCAGGGAAGGAAATATCAGAGCGGGCTTTTGGCTGATTAACCAGCTACATACCAAAGAGGAGCAGCCAGTCTCTGAAGGCCACGTGCCCTCATGGACTACACATTAAAGAACCTCTGCCATAAGGAAAGCAGGGGGGTTTATTTCCACGTGCTGATGAAAAGGAAGGGCTGGGATCTGTTTTTTTAATTTCCTTATTTGCATTATTAATACATTCTCCTGCAAATAATACTGCTAATTGCTCTGCAGACTGTCTGTACTGATACAAACTTCACCACCCCTGCAGCCCCTGCAGAAAGTAAAGCAGGATATATCATCCCAGAACAGACACCCAGAGTGATATTAAAAGCTGTGACCTGCAAAGAGCTTTCACCAAGGGTGGCATGGGGAAGCCAATGGGTGCTCCAGGTTGGAATGGCAGCCACCAGTGATGGTTGGGTCTTCACCCTTGTTCTAACACACAATTCTATGACAATCGGTGGAGCTGCATCACTGTGCTCCTTGGCTGAATATGAGGCAGAGGGGAGACACGAGTCGCACAAGGTCACATTATGGTTTCACAGCAGGGCTGGGGCTGCACACAGGGACACCCGCTCTGCCCACAGACAAGATGCTGGTGGCGGTACAGAAGACACTCTTCCCACGGAGCTCTGAGCTGTCAGTGTGAGAATTAGCCCTTAAATATATGTATATATATTTGTGATCCTTTTTTGCCTATCCAATAGGCCATATTGCGCCTGTTAGGTACAGCATGAAGCACCATTTCACCCCAGCCAGAGCCTCCTCCGCTGTGCCCGCAGCCACTCTGCTGAGAAACCAAACTGGGTTGAGACCCAGATGGGAGGTTTGCCCATCTCCTGAGTTTTCAGCTCTCCCTGCGTGTGCCCAGTCCATGACTACCAGGGGGTTGATATGGGATCTGTGGGCAAAGGCATCCGGAAAAGTGGTGGGCAAAGCCACACCAGTGGCTGCCAGTCTGGATGCTCTGCAGCTGCGATGCAGAAAGCTTCAGCTCATCTTGATCTGCTGGAAAAGCTTTAGGTAATAATTACAATAAACCACAAAAGCAAGAAAGCAGTGGAATGACTTCAGGGGTTTGTGGGGCTTTTTTTTTTTTCCCCTCTGCCCAGAAATGACAGAGGAAAAAAAAAAAACCAACCCACCCTACCATCTAAAGTATCGACAGATCAAGGATTTAAACGGAGTTACAGAAAGAAGACAAGCAAATTTGATCTAGCCCAAAGCTCATGTCAAATGCACCTAAACAAAACCAGGACTCTGAGTGCACAACTGCTGCATTATTTTTCTTTATGTACAATTTTGATATATATAAATATGTAGATATAAAATTAAATACAAAAAGCTACCTTGGAATAATGTTAAGAGTGTGACAAGGGTAAGGGAAGGGGGCAAAGTGGCAAAAGCCAGGGAAGTAACAAGTGATGGATGGTTCGCAGGGATGCTTACACTGAGCAGTCCACTCCGAGTCATCTTGATATCAAGCACATGCTTAAAACCTGAGTAGGATTTAAGCTGGTGCTTAAGAGTTTCATTGAACAGAGCTGCTTCACTGAACTGAACTCTCAGACCCTGCTCCCGCACTGGGATCTGGCCAGGCTTGAAAGCAGGACCAGCTTCCAGGCTTGGGGCCAAAGAGGGAGAGATGGGAAAAAGGGCAACTTGATAAAAGTGCTAATTAAGGTATAAATGGATTCTGGACATTGTTTTGGTCAGTGTCACAGCCTTAATGTTATTTCCATGATATCTTCTTTTGTACTTAATTCCCTTGAAAAGAACAGAAGGAAACCCCCGCAAAATCACAGAAGGTCATTAAAAAAGGTCTATTATTTGCCCGTGGAACGGGAACAGTTCATCGCTCACCAAGTCTGGCAAAGGGAGATGTTCTCTGTCAGGGGTTCTTTGATTTCTTCTTTTTTTTTTTAATTATTTTTATTTTTACTTAAAAAGTGTATCACATACCCGATAAACCAGAGCAGCTCTGAAAGAACTGCTCCATCGCTTAAATAGCAATAGCTTTTTCTGTTAAAATAAAACCCCCCAAAAAAGAGCTTTGTACAGATTCCATAGACCAGAAAACCCTCTGAAGTAGTAAAGAACCTGCCGTCTGCTAGGGCAAACATATACGGAACAGTTGTATCTTAAAAAGTGTATTAACATGACAGAGAGGAATGGCTCCACCGGGCCTCTCTGTATTTGGTATCGTATCTATTGGCAGTAGAGGCCATTGCTCTGCTACGGATGGTCATAGTTAAAACTCTGCTCTGCCAGAAGTTCTTGTGCACGCACAAGAAGCTGATTGCAAACATCAACCGCTCAGCATCATCACTGGTTGCTTCCGAAACACCAAAAAAAAAGGGGCCCATCTGCACCAGAAGGACTGCGCTGGCGACGTTCTGCTTAAATAAATAAATAAAGGAAAAAACAAGCCACGGAGTTACTCATGAGTTACGGAGCCTCAGGCATGCAAATGAGCAGAGCACAAACTCCTCCTGCATCCCTAGAGCTCAATGAAGCCGAACCAGCAGGAGCAAAGCGGGGATAGAGGGAGCTTGTCCGCGACTAAAAAATGACGGAGGAAAAATGGTTGCAAGGCTGAGATTAACTTCGTCGTTTAAACCGAGGGAGGGTGTTTACAGAGGGCTCCAAACCCCACAGAAGAAGGGGGTCAGGCACGGGCAGGACTTTGCCGGGCGGCCGCGCGCACGGGGTGGGAGGTTTAAAGCAAGCAGGAGGCCGGCTCGTCCAGCGAGAGACACCATTCCTGGCACTGGGTCTACATTCGATACATCCCTGTGTTCTTGCAGGTAAATCTTTGAAGAAGAACCTTATTTTTCTGTCCCTTTATAGGAAAGTGCTTTGATGGGTTCTGCAGGAAGGATGCTCAAGGTTCATTTTCTCTTTTGAGTGGCAATTTCTCTCCCTGCGAAGGAACCTCCCCTACTCAAGGAAGTGCTAGTTTCATTTACAAGCTCAGGGTAAACACGTTTCTCAAATGTAAAGCAGTGTCAACTGTTTAAAGCACAACCATAGGCAAACAGAGGGATGCGAGAAAAAAACCAAGCACTTTGGGAGAATTAAATAAAGCATGTAATAAATACAAATCATAAACTTCTGTACACAGGAGCAAGGGTTTGATTTGGTTTTTCTTTTTTTTTTTTCTTTTTTTTAATCATTTAATCAATATAAAAGAGTTTTTCTGGGTTTTTTTGTTTGTTTGTTTGTTTTCAGTGCATCTTCTTCCTCTTAAAATGCTTAACCCTTTCCTTTCTGCATCTCTCAGGCCCATCATTACGCACACCGAAATGGCAAAAAAAGACAAAGGTCTAACAAACCCCTTCCCAAAAAACTGTAAAAAAATATTCACAGCCTCAAACAGTTTTGTACATTTCAAGCAACAAAAGGTATAGAAAAAGGCACAAGTAACTGCATACATGTGGAGATAATACCAGACTGGGACAAAGAAAACCAGGAATCTTCCATGGGTTTGGTCATTCACTAGAGTGCTTCTTATAGCGATGATTATACTAAAGGAAATAGTGTTGAAAATGTCTGTTGATTTTACATTGGAAGCCTAAAGGTGGAACAGATGGTGGAGGCTTAAGTACTTCCCGTGTTTTCATCCACCTTCTTTTGAGTTTGACCTAAATCTGCGTGCTCTGGGTGTGGACTGCTCTTCCTGGAGGCTCCCCCTTGGTGACTGGGCTCTCCAGAGAGGTTTCTCCTCCGGCTGGAGAAGGTCTGGGCGTGCGGATGGCTCGATGAGGGCTCTGAGAGGCAGCCGGTGCTGCTGCTTCGGTCCAAAGGCTGGGAGGGGGCATCTGAGATGAAAGTGCAGGATGATTCGAAAGAAGTGCTCGAGCTGCCAGATTGCTTCTTGCCCGCTTTTGTCAAGGGTTCTTCCCCGCTTGTCGAAGGCTTTGGAGAGTGCTCGTGGGATGCGCTGGGGCTGGCTGGGGATGCCGAGCCGCCTGCCTGTTCCGCGTGGCTAGACTCAGCGAGCATTTTTACCCTGTATTCCTCCTGGTCTGTCTTTTGCTGAAGCTCGCTAGTCCTCATTTTCTCTTCTAAGTAACCACTGCTTGTAAGCTCTGGGGACAGTGTGTATTTAGAAACCTTTGCAACCGGGGAGACGGATGCTGATGATGGCTCCTGCGGGACCTGTGGTTCCTCGTCCGTTTTAGGAGCTTGGCTGAACTCTGCAAAGCTGCTACCACCAGAGGCAAAGTATCCCACTTGCAGGGACACGACTGAACTGGGCACCAAGCTGGGATGGGTGCTTGGCCTCGCCTGGACCATCTGGATGCCCCCAATGGGAATCATAGGATATGGGGTCCTTGTGAGCTGCTGCGAATGCAACGGGAGATGGCTGAAGACATTCTCCTCCCCTCGGTTGGGAGCGTGGACGTGTATTTCATGAGGTGCCTGCAAGGGTCTGGAGCAGACAGGCTGCGTGATGCCAGGTGAGCATGTTGGGCTTCTTGTTTCTATCTTCTGCACCAGAGAGGAAAAAGAAACAGCTGAATCAGTGCAATGTATAAGTTACAGCATTAGCAATATTAATGTTCACTATAAAGATCGGGGGTTTTAGTGTTTCACTCTATTTGAGGGAGATTAATCAACCAAAGAACATTTGGAACCCCAAACCTTTAAGGTAAGGAGCAACACAACCCACAGCATTTGTCTTCTGGGCATAAATATGCCCACGGTCTGTTGGGGCACAGATCCAGGGCTTGGTTCAGCCTTGGATCATTATAAGATCATAGAATGGTTTGGAAGGGACCTTTAAAGGTCACATAGTCCAACCCCCTGCTATGAACAGGGACATCCTCAACTAGACCAGGTTGCTCAGAACCTCATCCAACCCAACCTTGAATGCTTCCAGGGATGGAGCACCTACCACCTCTCTGGGCAACCTGTGCCAGTGTTTCACCACCCTCAGAATAACAAGACAGATATGATATCTAGTCTGAATCCACCCTCTTTCAGTTTAGAACCATCACCCCTTGTGCTATTCTGAAAGCCTGGCAGAGGATGCCAGTGTTTCCTGCCATCCGAGCTGCTTTGGATCCCTTTCAGTGCTCTGAGAGCCCAGAATAATGTTATCTATTTTTATTAGGATCAAATCCTTACAGCTGCTAATTGAAGGATGGTTTGTACAGAGGGAGACATAGCATTAACTCATTTGCCACAAAGCACACCCATCAGTGTGGTCCCCACCACCTCCCTCACGGCGTGGTCTGTAGAAATCAAGTGTTAAGACCCTATCATTTTACCTTTTCCTCTTTCTCTCTCGGTGCTTCACATAGTTTCCTAATGTACATCATGGAGAGATATGTGGCTAAACAGAAATGGATTAATTAGTGATGAGGTTATAACTAAACCCCTAAACAGGACTCCCAAGAAGAGGAAGCAACAGAAGTTGAAAACAACTTTCCATTAAGATGGGGTTAGCTTTAAAAGTTGAAGATTCACTGGAGGGTATGTGTCTTTATAGGGTTATGCAGAATTGATTGACCCTGTTGGCTGGATCTCTAAGAAGAGGCAACAGAGGAAAGCAGCAAAAGAGAGCAGAAGGGAGAAAAAGCAAGAAGATGGTGCATACTTGTTCAGCAGTTACAAGCCGAAACACTTGCTAAATCTCACTTATCCACATGAAGCCTTGGTAGAATCATTATGGGATGCTGGGACACCCTCAAACAAATTGTCTCAGTGATGCAACAGCCACCAGCTCAAGAGAATACCTACTGCAAGAGGCAGTGGGAAGAGAGATGGTCATGGTCAGGCCTCATGCAGAGCGCCGACAGAAAGCTTCACACTGAAGCTAAGCTGAGACCATCTCATGGTTTTGGATCTGATAAATCCACCTCTGATCTTTCTTATAGCCTTACCAGGGATACAACTCTGCAAGGAAAGCCCAGCTGTCCATCTCACTGATAAATGGAAAGTTTCCTATTCAAGTCTATCGTTGCTTTGGAGGCACATGAGAAAAGCAACAGATGACTGTGAGAATAAAAGGAACAGGGAGATGGAGCAAAAAGGTGTGAGAGTTTAAGTTATGAGATGTGAATGGGCAGATAAGCAGGGATACACTGTACTGTCTTCTACTGTTGACTAGGGAGCTTAGGGGGTTTGATACAAATAGTGACATTGAGCAGTTTTCCTGATAGAGATGCTTTAGAGTTGAAGGACTGGGGTTTCCACAGCCCAGAGATTTACAAGACAGGAAAAGTTAATAGACAGAAAAGGAGAAGAGCATTAAAGTAAGCAAAAGTTTGAGCTTAAACCAAGGGATTTTCTCTGAGAAGGTAAGACAAATACTTGAAGTGGAAAGCAGAAGGAAGGCAGCACCAGAAGAAGGTAAGTTATCATTGACATGGAAGAAATGCACGCAGGGCAGCACAGCTTTCTGGAGAAGACCTAGGTCAGCATCTGCTGTGACAGGTTCTCCAGGGCTTTTCTAAAGGCCTCTCTCTTCCCAGTGCAGCCCATAATGGCTTGACCTTGACCTCTCTCCTCGCACCAGTTTCACAGCTGAGCAACTCCAGCAACTGAATCTCATGTTCATCAGCATGAATTACAGCAGATCCAGGCACTTCTGTAGAAACGAGAAACGTTCCACCATACCCAACCTCTAATTTGCCTGGAGCAGTGGGAGGAACATGCAATTTTCCTTTACCCATAGGATTTGATATGTCCAGCAGAGAGATTAAATCATTTTCTGGACCTAGTGGGATCCACCTCTCTGTGCTGGAGAGAGAAGTGAGATGAAATCAGAGATGGCCAAACAAGCATTCCTCAGCAGTTCATCTAACACAGTCGGTTGCCTATGTACATAGCCCAGGAGCCAGCAGGAGAGCGTAATGGCCAGTTCAGAGCTCGTTCAGTGGTTTCACTGACCAGAGAAAAACAGCCACAGCTTTCCCCCAGATGGTGAAATCTCAGAAATGGGTATGAAAATCTGAGGGGAAAAAAGCTTTTTAGTGACAACTAGTCATTATTAAGGTCATCCTTACTGCTTGGCTCAGCAGGAGACCGGTTGGGTCAGGAGTGTGAAGAACCCCTTGGAGAAGGGGCAATTTTATTCAACTGAGATAGGCAGGACCACATGGGTGCAAAACCCATTGCTGTACCATTGCCACTTTTCTCTGGGTCACCTGTGACATCAGCCACGATCAGAGTCACTGTGCACTTCTGCATTGCAACCTTCATTAAAAAACATATCAGAGAACGTACTGCAGGGACTAAAAGGCAAGAGGGGCTTGAACTTACCAGCTTGGACTCGTAGAGCTGTATGTTTTTGCCAAAGAACCTGTGAGGTAGAGGCATCGAAGATAATATCCCATGCTGGGCTTGATATGAGCTTTGAACTTGGTCATCTGCTGCTGATTTGCTAGTACCAGGCAAGTCCTCTTTCCCGGGGGATGGATACCTAGACGGCTCGGAACAGCCTGGAGACAGGACTTTCTTTAGTGATAAATATCTGACTGATGACATCTCTCTGCTTGGCGACGAGTGCCTCACAGGGGAGACCTCTCCTTCTGGTGGAAGGTATGTTCTTGGGGACAGCTCTCCTCTGGGGGATAGATGCCTGCTGGGCGACAGCTCGAGTCTTGGTGACACACATCGCAGTGGAGATGCCTCCCTCCTGGGAGAGACGCGTTGGCAAGGAGACAACCCTCTCCCTGGGGACAGGCACCTCAGAGAAGACAGCTCTGCAGTGGGTGAGAACCGCTTCGGTGAAGTTTCATTTTTGGTTAATAGGTGCTTTCTGGCTAGCAATGGTCTGCTGCTGCCACCACCTCTGCCAGAGTCCTGGCTCGGAGACCACCTCTTTCGTGGGGAGGTGTCTTTTGAGGTTGCCAGGTCCATAACTAAGGCCATCTGTGGCCTTGTGACAGACTCCCTTTCAGCAGAAGCCAATTGTTCGGTGGAGGTCAAAGCTGGTCTGTGGAGACTCAAGAAGCTGTGGCACACAGCAATGTCACTGCTGTCTGCTGACCACTTTGTTTCCAGCCCTGAGGAGGAGGCCTGCTGGCCTTCACCTGCTTTTTGGCTGCTGGAAACAGTTTCTTGGGCTAAGGACAATGCTGTTTCGGTGCCTTCCTCTTGAGAAGATGGAGAGCCACCTGAAGAGTGCATCAGGAGGGTGGTATGTTTGCCTTCTGGCAACTTTAAAGGTGGCTCATCTTGGCTCTCCTCTTCCTCCTCATCTTCCTCATCTTCATTGTCATCATCCTCGTCAGATTCCTCTAGGTCTGAAAACTGGTGTTCCTCAATTGGCTCAGATCCCTCCCGCCCCTCAGAGTCCTGGAATAGGTCTTCACTGGTTCCTGAAGGAATAGGCAAACAGAAAACAGAGAGTGTAAAAACACACGTACAGGGACCAGTTTTGTGCTAAATCTGCTCAGAAGTTACAAGGGGACAAGAGGAGAGAGGACCTGGCCATTTCATAGCTTCTTCTGACCATTGGTTGCAATGGTGCCTACAAAATATCTACAGCTGCCAAAATACAGGGAAGTTGCTGAGATAACCTCTCCCATTCTCCACATGTTAGGCCTTTTCCTGCCTAGATTAAATGGAAGTTAATCATTAGCAAGACAACCTCTTGAAAAGCAAACAACAGCATTGAAAGAACCTCTGTGGATTTTCCTATCTTTTGATAAATTCCAACTATGAAGCAGATGCTGCTTTGTGACAGAGGAGTTTGGAGTCTGGCTGTGCAAAGACTTGCGCTGGGATGCTTTCCAATAAGAACTTTTAAATGATGAAGAGTCTACAAAAAGCAAAGTCTAAAGGGTTGGAAGCGTGCAGGTAAAACCACAGCATCTCCCTTCTACTTGAAGGACCAGCAGAAGCTGTCTGAGATCAGTACCACGCTCCCAAGCAGATTGGTGCAGCATCACCCACTGCTCTGCCCTAGCTAATGAAAACCTGCATTTGCCCCTGCCAGATGTGCACTGATCCCGGCAGATGTGCAAGCTCAGCCCGGAGAGGCCCATCGGGAACAGCCACTGGATGGCACTGTAGCTCAACAAAATCGCACTGTCAGGTTTGCTGCAAGACCCCACGGCTCATAAAACACCCTTTTCTCACACTGTTTGCGCCATACACCAAGGAGATGGGTGCAAAGCTGATGGCACACACTCTATTCCAGCTTTGGAAGGAAGGAGAGTGCTTGGGTGCTGCTCTGACACCTGCATGAAGCCGTGTAACCAATCGCAGAGCTGCTGGCCTCTTTACCCCATCAGTTCAGCCTAGGACACCGTTTCTCCTCTGATGAACACTGAAATGGTTTTCCATTTAGAGCTGCCATCTGTCAGCAGGACGAGCCGGAGGGGAAATTAAACAGAGCTAATGCTGAGGCTGGTCCACACCTGCCTGCAGCAAGCAGAGGGGTTTTCTGACGGGGATGTGGCCACAGAGTTTGAAGTCACTGTGATCTAAGGACAAAAAGTCTCATTTTGCTTACTCCGAATAGCAGGGGCTTGGTAATTAGTGCTCGTGAAAGTATCAGGCATTACCACTGAAATAATGCATCTATTTTACCATTATCCATACGAGAGACAGCCTGAAACGCATCGTATTTGCTCCCCACCCCAATTCAAAAGTATCTGTAACTAGTCCCCAAAGCAAGAAATACTTCCGAACTCCTACAGCATCGAGTCAAAGCCATCAGCTCTCCAGCAAGAGGCTGACTTTGTGAAATGCTTGTGTGATGATGGTGTTTGCTGGACCCAGGATCCAGTGGCGGGTTGTTTGCAAACTCCCAAAGGAACTGAGTTCAGAACAAATATTATTCCAAACAACCAGCGCTCCCAGCTGTAGGGTGAGCTGTGCATATTTCTTGCTTGGCAAAGGAATGCACTTCACTACTGGAGCTATGAATTTGTCCCTGTCTCTGGCTTTGGGGTTGCGCGTGGACAGGCAGCTATAGCCTCAGCCTCCACTGGAGTGGCTCTGAGAGCCTTGTCCTGTGTGGTCTCATTTATAGGCCCCAGTCACACAACAGACAGGCACTGGCCAGGTCAGAGAGCAAGGGCAGAAGTGTGGAGGGAGGGAAACGTGAAGGCAGCTCCGCACTGGGGACTTGTTTGCATTTGCCACTGAGGGAAACATTTCAGTGAGCCCTAGGAGAGCCCGAAGGGAATTGGCTTTGGCATCCTAATGCGCTTCTTACAGGCAGAAAGAGAGCTCAGCTCTGAGCTCTGAAATGCATCTTCCTGAGCTAATGGGCTAAGAAAGGGCAAATCAGGAGAAGACAAAGAGGGAGACACGGAGGAAGGAAGGAGAGAGGGAGCTAGTGAAAATGTGCCCTGTTGATGGCTTTGTTTGAGGGTTGCATTTCATTACATGCCTGTTATCCTAAGGTTATTCTACCAAACCTACTTGTGCAATCACACCAAGCGCAAACAATGCGGGAGTGAAGAAGGATACTCAAATCTCCTTTTATAGTAACACCCCTTTCTCCTGCCCCTTAAATAGAAATAGAAACAATCAAGTGAAATACAACTCTAGTTTTAAATAATCCAGGGAGCTTTAGGAAATGCTGCTCCCTCCCAGCCTGCCCCCAAAGGAAAGCACGGCAATCTCCCTGCACTGGTTTGTGACACATGGAAATGGTCTTCCTTTTTTGCTATTATTGTTATTATTTAATTAAAATAGTCCTTTCTAGGCTCTGTTTTAAGCCTCTTTGCAAAGAAGACAGAACGTACACCGTGGTTACCCAGACGAAGGCTCTTTGCAAGCCACCGCTCTGAGAACAGGGGATGTGCGATGCAGCTGTGATCTCTGATTTCTCATGCACCTTTCTGCATTTCTATGTTATTTTCTCATTCATCCAAATAGCCTCAACCATTCCAGTACAAAATGCCATCTTCTGGCCACCTTCTTGGCTGCTTTATTTAGTAGTTACTTGGCATTTGTAATGGGTCTCCTGACTCCTGAGGCAGAATAGCTGAAATCTCAGCAGAAGCTCAGTGTTAGCTTTAACCAGGTGATAAAGACCCTGGAAGGGAAGAAAGGAAACATCCTCCAATACCAGGCCTTCCCATTTCCACCTTTCTGCGTTCCTTCCTGGCAGACCGTCCCCTTTACACGAACACAAATGGTCTTCACCAATGGGAGGAAATGGGGACTGTATATTTTCTGTACTTCTACAATTACATGGATTGCTTGTATAATGCAATGAAATCCAGACAGCACAACACATTCCAGCAAGCAGCCGCACAGCCAGCAGCAACAGTGGGAGAGGAGTCCCTAATGAAAGCTAATGAGTTCCTCTCCTCTGCAGTCCACGTAGGACCCTTCCTTGAGGGGCTTATAGCAGGTGTCCAACCACGTGTCCAGCCACAAGCAGTCAGGGACCAATGATTTGATGGTGGCCATAAAAACAGTCCCCCAGCTGATGGTCCCATCCTTCCCAGATGAGTTGGGGATGCAGGGCAGGCCTTTCATGGGCTTTTGCTTAGACCTACTCTTCCCATAAGGCTGAGACCAGCTCAGCTTCATCACCTGCCAGACCTCTGTTTTCACAAGCAAAGTGCTTCCATGAACAGGCTTTCAACACCCTGCTGAGTGCACTACTATTAACCCTGTAGGAGCACGGGATGAATGACTGAAGGAAATGATGAATGAAAGCATTCCCCAGGCCCGGTGCAGTGAGCCCTTGCAGTTCTGTCCTCAGAAACCTGCAATTATGTGTAACATAAATAGGACTTGTGATTTGCAGGTATTCAAAAGCGAAACTCAATTAATAGGATTCATTAGTTCTAATTGGCTGTAATGGAAAGGTTTAAAATAACAGTTGCTCTTTCCAGAGTTGTGCAGCCGACATTTCAGGAGCCACTTTCCTCTTTCCTTATCTAACTTTGAGCTGCAGAGGCATCACTGATGGGTGGTAAAACAGCAGGGAGAGCTTTCTGGAGACCATCGGCTAATCAATACTTTTAAGTGAGTTCCTGGGCTAGAAGAGCTCTCCAGCAACCCCACACGGGAACAGCCTCCCACTGCTCACACCACACCAACGCTTTTCCCTTGGGGCTGCTATTGCAAAATCCCTGACCAGGTTTTCTTTTGGCCACGGCATCCTTTGTAGAGGCCACAGCCGAGCACAGCACGTCTCTGCCTCATCAGAAGGTTGCTCTGAAGAGCTGGAGGAAAGCCAGGAGTTCAAGCAGATTTAAAGGGAAGCAAGCCATCCCTTGAGGCAGACAGCACACTGGTGGCCAGGTTATTCTTAGCCTTGGTTAGATGGGAGAGCCCTATGCCATTCCCTGCACATAGAATCATAGAATAGTTAGGGTTGGAAAGGACCTTAAGATCATCCAGTTCCAACCCTTTGCCATGGGCAGGGACACCTCATATTAAACCATGTCACCCAAGGCTTCGTCCAACCTGGCCTTGAAAGTGGGCACAGGTGTCTGGCAATGCCATAGGGCTCTTTATTTCTTCCATCTCCTTGACCCCTGGCCAACCATTTGACTACCTCTGGGCTGAACCAGCCCCCAAGCCTGAAAGGGCACGGTGCACTGTGCTGGAGATCACTGTGGTCTGGGACTGGTTAACCAGTGGGACTTCTCAGGTACCTCTTACAGGTTCTCTGCTGGCAAGGTGAGCTATGGTCTGTTCAAAAACCAGTCTCATCAGCCCTCCAAGCCACAGCTGCCCCAGTGCAGTGACCCAAGACATGCAGCCCCATCAGGTTGCTCATCTGTGCTTCCAAACCAGGGTGGCCACATCCAACCCCTTCTGCAGGAATGCTAATTCCTAAATTGCACTCAGCATTTTTATGGAAGTATGGGAGATTCCCTGAACAACAGATGGTTGCTGATTGCTCCTCAGTTTAAATTGAGATGATGCTTTGCTGGTGCCTGCAGATGTGATAGAATCACAGAATCATAGAATAGTTCGGGTTGGAAAGGACCTTAAGATCATCCAGTTCCAACCCTCCTGCCATAAGCAGGGACACCTCACACTAAACCATGGCACCCAAGGCTTCGTCCAACCTGGTCTTGAACACTGCCAGGGATGGAGCACTCACAACTTCCTGGGAAACCCATTCCAGTGCCTCACCACCCTAACAGTAAAGAATTTCTTTCTCATATCCAATCGAAACCTCCCCTGTTTCAGTTTTAACCCATTACTCCTTGTCCTGTCACTACAGTCCCTAATTCAGGCAAAGACTGAAAAGATCTGCTAACAGATGAGGTCAGCAGATCTGTGTGGAAATGTAGTTTGGACAGTTTTTAACTCTCGGTTGGATTTCATGGTGTCTGTACTCTAGCCTGATTACAACATAACTAATACAATCTATTTTTAAGGTCCAACCAAACACAAAGAAAGATGAAAAACTACAATTCAGTGAAATCACTTTTACTTTACTTTGCATAAACTTGAAACGCCATGAATTCACATCATACACACTGCTTTTAAACCAAACCAGCTTAATGAGTTTTGGATCTCTGGTCAAGTAACATACGAATAGAAGACTTTTCAAAGAATATTTGCAGTAATTCAGACTGGTTTTCTAAATCAGTTATTCTCAGAGTTTCATTATGCTTGTTTCCTTCAGGAAATAATGGATTAGGCCCTAAAACTCCTCCCATTAAAAGCAGAAGTAGTTCAAGTTGTTGACAATCTCAGTCTCGGTCTGATGCTGTAGGTTAAGAATTAGCATACCAAATTAATCAAGTGAATCATTCTACTTACAAACCAACTCCAAATCCCAGATTCCTGTTTACTGTAGGTTTATCACAATCTGTCAGACTACTAAAGTCAAGTCAGATTTAAAATCTGTCCTGGAGATCTGTGAAGTCTGGATAACTGTAATAAACAGCTCAAGAGAGGAAAGCATATCACTGAGCTAATCTGAAATGTGCCTTCCCATGATAAAGGCAGCCTTAGACTCTTCATCTAAGTTTCAAATACCAGGTATCTGATGGATAGACGATTAAACTGCAGTGAAAGAGAGCAAAATAATAAGAATATTGGGCCGCTGGTGTGGCAACTCCTCCCATGCAGAACAACAGCATTTTTCTTTTGGGTTCATAGAATCACAGAACACTTTGGGTTGGAAAGGACCTTAAAAGCTCACCCAGTTCCAGGCCCCTTGCCATTGGCAGGGACACCTCACACCAGACCAGGTTGCTCCAAGCCCCTGTGTCCAACCTGGCCTTGAACACTGCCA
>JBCJKH010050557.1:94737-111972 GCA_039877255.1 Loriculus beryllinus | reverse complement strand
TGAACAACGAGGAAAAGCGCAGCCTGTGGACGGTGGTGACAAACCTCCAGAGCACGATTGCGCACATCACGTCGGGGCAGTGCCAATGAGCGACCTTCTCACTGCCGGCGAGTACCGCGCCATCGCCGAGACGATCCACTTCGGCGGCAACGCCTTTATCGACGGATCTGCTGTGTTCCTAAATGACCAGTATATACCGACTCTAATCAGGCCTGTCTGCTCGTGTCCGGAATTTCAACAAGAGGAGAGAGAGGAGAGACTCTGCTTTCCAATCAGCATAAAAATCTCCTGCAGCAGAGATTGCTTTCGGTGGGCTTAGGCCCTTTACCCCCATTAATCAGAGGAAAAAGTTGCTCCTAAGCATTACCTAGTTACCTTGGACTTTGTTTTCAGGCGTAACAAGACCACAGCTGCCTCCTGCTGAAGCATCTGGCTTATGTTTGAACAAGGCTGATTTTCAGCTGGGACATGCCTGGTTCTGCCTGGATATTGTCCTGCTTTTCCCATGGCCAGGGCAGGGCTGAGTGCGACCATCTTCATATCACACAACCGATGCAACCACAGCACAACTTCACTCTATTTTCAGTGCAGGGAAACAGGCTTATGAAAGTACCCTTTCCAGGTTTCCTGTCCTAATCCAGGGAGAAATCACTCTCATTGTTCACTGAGCTTAAGGAATTGCAGGGGTTTGTACATTCCTCTAAAGAGCTTGCAAGCCCTGCAGAGGCAGTGCCTGTGTTCTGTGCTTTAGCACCTGCAAAAACCACTCAGATCAGCAACTTGCCAGAGCCACAGAATATATAAACCTGGTATTTTTGCATCTGCTTAGTGTGTGCTGTTAGTGGGAAAAAGCTGAGTAGGTTCATGTCTTTTTTGCAGGAGAAAGTGAATGACTCAAAATCCTTTCCCTTGTATTTTTAAAAGGAAGCCAAGAGAAGCCATTTCTCTCTCCTGCATAAAACATTCAACAGGACCCAAGCTCATTATTTTCCACATTTTTGGGGTATAAATCTCTAGAAGGAATGATCGCAGCTGAGATAAACTGCAGCCTGTCAACTATTTGGACTGAACTGTGCTCCCCCCCAGTGTCAGCTCAGGTAGGACCAAGCATCCTCTTTGGGCTGGGTGTACATGCAAGGCTGCTTTCCTTGGTTCTGACTGGTATTTCCCAGCCCTCACAAGCCATAAGGATTCAGGGACTGCCTGGAGAGATGGGATGAGGCAGAAAGGGAGAAAACACCAATGTGGAGCTGTTAACTGTTGTCTGAACGGCTGGAGTCTGACTCGAGGTGGGAACGAAACGCCACTCGCAACTGCACATGGGGTGAGAAGAGTGTATTAAATCATCTTCTTTTCCTACTTGGGCACCACCTGCTGGCACGTAATTAAATTAGCATCACCAGCCAGAGAGCAAACTGCACTCCCTGGGAATATGCCAGGGTTTTTACAGTTTATTAAGCAAGGTGGAGAGGAAAGGTTCTGTAATCCCCTTGTGCACTCCCTGTACCAGCACTCAGTCACTGTAAATACATCTCCTTGTACATCCCTTGTGTCTGTAAGAGTGTGGTGGAACACTCTCACGGTGTTTAATAGAATCATAGAACCACAGAATGGTTTGGGTCGGAAAGGACTTTGAGATCATTCAGTTCCAGCTCCCCTGGCTGAGAAATACTGGCCCAGCTCACTTGGGCACCCCAGAAGTAGCTGCAGCAAGAGCTCAGCCCGGGAGCCAGTGAGTTGATCCCAGCACGGATCTGCAAGGAGGATACCAGGACAGGACTGTGGTCACATCCCAAGAGCTGCTGATAGGTTTCTGGGAGCTTTGGCTTCACATCTGACACAGATCCAGCTTGCTTTGCAAAGCTCAAGCAGCAAAAGCTGCCAGAAAGCAAAGGAGATGGGGTGGAAGGACGAGCGAGACAGAACGCACGTGGGGAGTGAAGAACTAAATAATCATGCTAAAGGTTCAGCCTGGCCAGCTACAGTAATCCAGGGCACTGCAGGACATAGTGCTGGCCCACAGATGAACACAGAGATGTATCCACAACATGGGGACTAGCAAGCCTTCCTCTTTGGAAGCGTGCTGCTCCCTTTCCCTTGCAGAAAGGGAGAATAAGTTCGCTGGCTCAGGACTCTTCCCAGGGCAGGTAACACAGCCAACTTATTCTCCCCAGGCACTCAAAGTCATCTGCTGGTGCATACACTGGTAACAGGGTAAGAGCTCATCGTAGCGAGTGATCATCCCAAGATATTTCCTACTCAGCTTTTGGCTGAGAGCTTCACAGCTGGTCCCAAACATGCTGTTCTGTTCCTCCACATTGAGAGAAAAAGGATAACCAGGTCTTGGATTGGGAAGGCTGAGGGGAAATGAGAAGTGACATCCAAAATTCCTCATTGCTTGCAAGATGTGTGTACACCACAGGAGGAAACAAGCCAAGAAGAAATCAAATTAAAACCCATGCTTGTGAGAAACTGTGTTGAGAGTGAAAAACCTCCAAACTATCATTTTGATTGCAATCTGCTGTTGAAGGCTTGTGGTCTCGTTGGACCCCTGGTACTGTGGGAGAGCTGTGTCAGGTGGCTCTCAAAAAGGATGGGGAAAGCCCTGTGAGATATATATGAGCAGTTATGGGCATATTTATACAGTATCTGCCCTTATTTGGCTGCAGAAATATGTGACCTTATAAATAGCAGTGCTTTGGGGTGCCTCAGACCTGCTGCAGGGCAGATCTCAGCCCATCTCCTTGGCTATGAGCTGACAGAGACACAGGAGTAACGTCCCTGAACACAAACATGCACATGAAGCTGTCTACGACATCAGGGACAAGCTCCCATGCGCCGAGGCAGAGTAAAGACCTCACCCCAGGGTAAAACCCAGCCTGCCTGCCCAGCCAGTTCCATAGAAGCATGCATGGGATGCATGCAGAGAGCACACGAAGTAATGATGCAGAGGGTGTATGGTCAAGCACATCCCTGGCACATGCCAGCCCCATGGTGTGTGTGGGGGTCCATCTCTAGGGGTGTCCTGGGCCAAACACAGCCCCTTCCTCACGGAGCATGAAGCACTCAGGCGAGCTGGAGTGGGTGGAAAAACAACTTCTGGGACTTGGGTTGCTGGTGTTGCATGCTGTTGGGGTGGCCACGGAGAGAAAGGCTATCCTGGACCTCAACTTTTTATCCCAAATGCTCCAGTTGGGTTATTATGGACACAGGGCTCTCAGCAGGGTATACAGTGCTTTACTCAGTAGTTCATTTACTCATCGAGTCATTGATAAAGAGCTTGAACAGAAGTTCTGCTTATCAGGGCTTGTCGGTCTTCCCAGAGGAGAGAGGAAATCAGCAGCTCCCCCCAAATGGAGAGGTGTCACCCTAGAGATGGGTTAGCTCGAGTGGGCTTCAAAAGGAGCATGGCCTGAGCTAGGTAACTTTGCCTTCCTCATCACACCCGGGGCTCCAGAGCACCAGCTGCCTGGGGAGACCCAACTGCATGGGGAAGCAATCGTGTCCCATGGGGATGCAAGGGAACATGAGCTGCTCCCCATGAAAGGCTTCTCCTCACATCAGATGCTGGGAGATGAAATGTAGTGAGAGATTATGGATGGAATTTCTGTCATTAAAGAATAAAGGTAACTTTGCCAAAAATACCATTTCCTAGAGAATTCTTTGCAAGAAGTAGAAGGTAATGAAGTAAAAATGTTTCCTTCTTATCAGACACAGGAAGGGAAAACTAGGCATTTTAAAAGCAATTTCTGGGAAGGCCTCTGAAATGTATAGGATGTGTGGAGCTGCAGGTGGGATTCGTGCAGAGGGAACAGAGGAGTAATCTGAAGTTGAGGAAAGAATTTCTTACATCTCTGCTTGTGTACAGTGATGGGGCTTTCACTTGGCAGCCCTCTGCCTGCTCGGTCATTCCAAGCTGTTTCAGATCCCATATGGGTAGGAGGAAAATTCTCAAAAGGGTCACAAAAAGGATTTTTTTCAGACAAACTGGGAATATTTCCTAGATTTCTTCAGCATGCAGAGAAACATGTGTCTTCATGTGCTCCCAGCAGTAACAACAGCTCTTACAGACACAAAACAACCCTCCCAAAAGGCAGCTGTACCAGTATTCAGGATGAAAACTGCACTCACATCACACAGGAATGTGGAATTCCCCTGGTCACCATAATTTCCTGTGGATCTGAAGGAGATGGTTAAAAAAACGCAGATGGAAGCACTAAGATGCCATACCCGATAGAGCTGTTAATTTCCCTGTTGGATTTGGTTGATGGGGAGTGGTGGGGCTGCCAGTGGGCACTAGGTAGAGCTCAACACTGCCTGGCCTGCAGCCCTAGCAGGGGAGCAAACCTTCCTTGCTTTGCATGTAATGATCAGTGCAAGCAGGGGTTGAACGTGCCTCCAACGCAGCATAGGGAAAAATGTAAGTAAGAAATAAGTGAAAAGGACTTTAAATGTGTTGTGTGAGCAATGAGGCTTTCCCAGCGCTGGCTCGGTCTGACAACCTCTCCTAGTCCAAGTTTCAAAGAGAGCTTTACACTAGCAAAAATACAGTGCAAGGCTCTCTTTTATATGTTTTTTAAAGCCTGTGAAATCAAAAAGCTCTTTGAAGCTCCAGGAGCTCAAGACATTGTCAAAAAACATCTGCTTCTATTTTCCTGCTGTATTTCTCCTTGATGGGAAATTAAACCAATCAAACTCCGGTCATGGAGGAGAGGCAGGACAGCCCTGTGTTGATAGCCCCTATGCTGGGCTGGGACCTGGCTCTGCAAGTAGGGATTTGTGGCACCTGCACAGACCAACAGTGCTGGAATCCCAGAAGCCAGGCTTTGCATCCCCTGCTGTGATGGATGGGGTTTGGTCCGGCTTGCTCAAGATGCCTGCTCCAGTTATGTGCTGTCCCCAGCCCCAAAGCAAGCAGCATTTGCTGATCATCCTCCTTCTCTGCATGGAGAAGTCTTTCTGGATAGCTAATGCTGGAGGACACCTTTCCCTTCTCCTTCCCACAGCGCAGTCTCAGGAAGCTTTTCTCTTAGTTCAGCTTCATCTGTGATTGAAATGAGAGCTCGATGAACAGCAATGCTGGCCTCAGAGAGGCCATAAGGAGCTGCCTCCATGCCCCTAGCAAGGGAGAAAAATGCTGGCCAGCCCCCAGCCATCACACAGCTCACTTGGAGTTTACAGTGTTGAAGCAAGCTGGAGAGAACATCTGTGGATGTGTCATCTGAAAGCATTTTAATGAGAGGAAGCCTATTTTTCAGTGCTAAAGCAGAAGCTGAGAGGAATATTACAAACTGTGAGCATTGCTTTCTGCTTCTTTCACAGCAGGTCTGAACCATCTCATCTGGTGAGCTAAGAAGTTAGTTTAGATTTCCTGAAAAACAACCTCAACAACCCCAGGAGGAAGAGCACATTTCCCTTGCTGCTTCTGCAGGTAACTGCTTAATAGGAACATCTCACTGCTGTCAAAGAGAAATAAACCAACCAGGCCTGGAGGTCTTCCTCCCCAACTGTTATCTGCAAGTGCCCACAGCTGCTGCAGGTAATTTCTAGCACCCTGACTGCTTATATGTCACAGCTACAAAAATATCATCATTGTGAACAACCTCACTGTGTAAGAAAAGAGTATTTACTAAGCTGGAATTGATCCTGTAGGGACAGCCAGGGTAGAGTGTTCTGTGTCCCAGGACAATCAGAGCTGATCCAGCTTAAGTGGTGGCCAGGGCTGGCACCCCTCCATCACCTGGGGCGATGGGGTTCCTTCTGTGCAGATCCTGTTCAGTTAAATACACAGCAAGCAAAGCAAGCTGGGCTCAGATGTGCAAGCGGAGAGACTGCGCAGCTCCTCAAGCTGTTGTTTCTCCTCCCACACACTGGGATGAGTAGAAGATGTAATGGAAAGAATGTGTGTCCAGACAGAGAGGGCATGGAGGAGAAGCAAAGAACACCTTCTAGAAGAAAACCATGTTTAAACAGAGGATAATAGGGATTACCTTATGTAATTCTGCCAAATCTGCTCAGAGGCAGTGCTTGGGCAGGTGAGGGGCAACGCTGGTGTTTCACAGCCTCAGCCAGCCTTTCACCACATGTGAATCCTGAGCTTAATAGCTATTGGAAGGGAAGGGACCACTACAGCTTCACAACTTCAGTTCCTCAGCCCTTTCGTCTTTCTGACATCCAGCCTCAGCTTTCAGTGATTCTGATTTTGCAATGGCAGCCTGATTTTTACTCTCCTCAGAAAACTGCAAATAGCCTCTAACTACAGCTCCAACTGCTGCAGCTGCTGGCTGTGAACTCCCTGGTTCTCCACGGATACTCGCTCTCATCCTGCTGTGATAGGCAAGGTGGGACTTAAAACCAGAACAGAGCCTTAGTTCTTCCCTGTGGCTATTGTGTGCCCCCAGACCCTACACTCAGGTTTCCCTCCTGTTGGAGGTGGGAGGTGGAGGCTCCTTTCCCAGCCAAGAGGCAGCACTGACATGCATCACTTGCAGCATAAAAACTATTTGGGAAATTGGAATGCAGGGGCTGAAAAGATCAGTGTAAAAGTCTGTACTCAGCTTGAGGCTGAAAATCAGTGTGTACCCCATCCACTCACCTGATTTCTCCCCTCCCCATTAGCTCTGAAAGGGCCATCAAACAGCCGCAGCTGAATATTATTTCTGTATGGAGACAGGAAGAGCGACGAATTGGCACTCAAAATGGAGATAGCTTCTGCAGCAGGGAGGAAATTTGAGGGAGAGAGACTCAGCAGTGAAAAACAGAGGTTGTAAGATAAAGATTCAACCCTCAAACACACAGAGAAACACAAGGGAAATGATTCTTAACAGCAAGGCCCAGCAAAAACCAGGACGCCAAATAGGCTGCAATGCAGTGTGAGCTGCATCTAGTGGCCAAGGAAAGTAGTGCTTTTCTTTGAAGGAGCAGCGCAGCTTAGTAGGAAAAGAAATCACCAAGTCCAGAAGTAGAACTAGCACTGCTCTCCTTGCTGCCCAAGGCTGGACCCAAACTACAATCGTCCTGCCTTAGCAGAAATATCAGCTCCCATAACAAGTCTCAGCATTTCAAACAGCACTCGTTTGGAAGGTGACATAGGTGGCCCTCCTGCTGGAGGCAGCAGCCCTTGGAGCCTGAGACCACTGTAGCCACCTCTTTGGGATCAGTCCCAGTCCCAGTAAAAACAGGCTGCTGCTGCTGCTGCTGCTGCCTGCACCACTCACAAACAAGGTGCCATAGGCAAAGGATTTGGGGCAGACAGGTAGCAAACACTGTACAAAGCAGAGGAACACATTAGCCAAGACAGCCTGAAGGCCAAAAGCACCAAGTGAGTCTCTGCAGCTTTGTATTCTTCTCAGGCCTATATAATCCCTGGCTACTCGTTATTAGGATCCTGAGCACTTCCTCCCATAAATCTTGACAGTCTACTGACAACTCAATTTGAAAGCCAAGGTGCTTCCTTGATGCAGGGTTTCTTTCTAAACAGGAGGCAAAGTATATCAACCCACACCACGATTCATTACCCTCAACTCAGAACACACGGCAAGTCAGGGATAATAAAGCTGTGACGTTTTGATTTACGTGGTCTAATCAAGGAAAAGGCTATTAACCGAGGGGCAATGGATTGTTAAATAAAATGGCAGAAGGAACATAACGTCAAAACACCTAGTTCTGACTCCTGGAACATATTGCTCTTCTTATCTATCCCAAGTCTTTGCTATGAAAGTTAAAGCAATCTCTCCAGCTCAGATACAGCTATAAACACACTGAGGACCTGATTCAGCTAGCATTTAAGCATTTAGAGTATGGCAAAGTATCTGAAACTCTGAATAAAGGACTTTCTCAAGAGTACTCAGTAATAGTGAGCTCAAAGTTCAAGACCTGGGCACTACCAGCTGCAAAACTTGCAATAAATTGCCCTTGACTGAGAGCAGAGTTAGCTTTGGGAGGGTACTGACTGGAGGGATGTGCTGCATCAAGTTGCCAGAGTACAAGAGCAATATCTGTGGTTGTAAATATTACACTTCTGGCATCTCCATCCAATCAAAAGACCATCTGAAAGCTGTGCATCATTGTGAAAAGAAGGGGAGCTGAAACCGAAAAGCAAAAGAGGCATTCCCAGCAGCACAGAAAGCCGTCAAGAGCCATATATCTCTCTATAAATCCAGTATAACAACTATATCTCTCTTACAGCACAAATGGAGCAAATGCAGAAAAAATCCCAACCCACGGAAAACTTCTTTTGCCATAGCCCCTATTTGGGCTAGCTGTAGATTGTCCCCCTCTCTCCAGGGCCACCTAACACCTTTCACTACCACCTCTTAGCCCTCATCCCTAACAGAAAGATGTCCTCCCTGTGCTGCTACAGCTCCCCCCATGAAGTCCCTTCCCATTCTGGTCCCATGCTGCCCGTATCATTAAAGCCCCTGTGCCTCCTCCACAGCATGTGCCCAGCTCCTCCCCACCATGGTCAAGACAGCATGTGCTGGTACTTGATTTTCCCAGCCTACTACAACACTCAGGGCAGGAACTTTCCAAGTGGAGCCAGAAGCTGCCTGCCTAAGCAGTTTTATTTGGCAGGGATCTAATTAACAGAGCCAGGGGATGGAGACTCAGGCAGAGTTCAGTGTTCTCTTTGTGCTGGTTTTGGCTGGGATAGAGTTTAAAGCCCTATAGAGCTTCTAGAAACCAGGCACCAGTGCACAACAGATCCTCTCTCAGTCCTAATTAACATGGTTTGCTATAGCTATTTGTCCAGGCCTTTTCTTCCGCCTCCTCCAGTTTTGTGCCTAGCTCACCTGCATTGCCTTTCCATATTTGTTCCTCATATATGAGGCAGATAGATAGCAGTGCTAAAGAGACCAGGGAGCACTCAACACCAAAGGAATAAATGTGAATACACAGCCCAGAGAGGCACACTCACAGAAAGGCTGAATACCACTTGGCACTTCAATAACTCGCAAAGCTTATCCTGAACTATATTTGCAGCATGGTGAGCAACAGTACACGGAGCAGAAATGGTGCACCTTGTGTTTATCTTCTCATGAGCTCTGAGGGCAGGGATTTTGGGCTGTCCTGACTTCAGCCTTCATCCCCTGGCGTTATCTCAGGCTGAAATAGCTCCTACGGCTCTGAACTCTCCACACCACCAGCACTTTTTCTTTGACAGCTTGTAAATGATATTACAGTTTCTCCTCTCATCCCTGTTATCAGCTCTACTACTGACTATCTACCTGGCTGTACATCACATAAGCACTCTGTTGAAGTCCAAACAGGCTTCTTCAGTACTCTTCTTGCCTAGGCTAGGTTCTAACTGAGCACAGATTATATATAAGAGTCCCTACAATCTGGCCCATTTCACTTAAGGCAATTCTAGCCAAGCAATAATTTATGGCATTTTCAAACACAAAATTTAACTATAAAGCAAAAATTTGACAAAACTTGACCATAAAGCAAAAACACCTCCTGTCTTCCTGTTCTAGTCCTTCAATCATTTCTCTCCAGTCTGGATCACATTGCTTTTTGAAAATAGCATCCACTCCCATTACAAAGCAACTAATTTCTGACTCTCTTCTATCCCACTCCCCTCCCAGAAAAAAGGAAAAAACACCCTCTCCTGCCTGCTTTTTAAAGGGATTGTCTCCCCCAGCCAAGCCAGTGACTGTTTCCTGGATGATTTGGATCAGCTGAAGAAGGGGGCATCACAGATAAAGCAGTGACCAGTTGCATAAGGAAGATTTACTAGCCTGAAGTACAGCAGTTCCTGTTCCAACCTAAAAGTTTTTTGACTTGAGGAGCTGATGTTACACTATGCTGCTCCTAAAGCACAGCAATAGGATAAGTTGGAAATAAACAGATGAGCTTTTGTTTTATTTTTGCTCTCTAATGTCAAAACACAGCAAAGCTCTGTTTATTGCAGTGATTAGTTTTCAGGATGAAGGAGCTATGTATTGATTTTCTTTCTTGCACAGTAAGTTCATTTTAAGCCTTTTCTGAGTATTTCTTTTTTATTTGAGAGACTGTCCATGTTCCAATAGGCTGCTAACAGCCAGGCCTGCAATTTAAGTTGTGGGCTGTGAATGGTTGATTATGCAAGGCAACTTTATATCCTAGTTTTTATGGACTTTTGCACGCGAAAGTCAACACAAATAGTGGTTCTGGTGACTTTGGAGTGACCCTGAAACATGAATCCTGGTCATTGCCAGACATCCTACATTGTGTTCAAGGCTCCGAATACAACCCTCTAGCAACTATTTCTATATCCAGGGAAGCAGGTTTCAGTTAATATAGTAAATGTATATTTGCTTCCTTTGCTTCACAGAGGGGTTTTGCTGTCACAGGTGGATTAGTGCTCTCTTTTCCCTTGGTATCAGTTCTCTTAAATTATCAGCCTAAGAGCTCCTGCTGGTTTTAAGCTCTGAAGTAATCTTCTGCTGTACCTAACCTAAACTGCTGTGTGGTTTCTGGGCTCATGGCAAGTGCAGGAGTGGGGACTTGTTTGGGTCTGTGTAACAAGACCACTAGCAAGTAGAAGGAAGGAGAGAAAAAAGTCTGCTGATACCAATCCTAGGCTGGGGGAAATACTCTTTGATTGGCCTCTGGGGTTCCTCTGGTTGCTGAATGTCCATAGCATGGGAAAATGTTGGTGAGAAATCTGTCAAATAAGCTTTTCTCTTGAATCAATAAAACTCCTTCCCTCTGAAAGGGATTTCTTGGCTACTACCATACAACTAGCATTGGGAAAGAAAAGAGCCATCAAGTTTAGATGCCAACAGTGTCAGTTTAATGCTAGAGGGAAGGACGTGCCTACATGTCAGTCCTTAGCCATTTCTCCCTGTTGCCAGATTTCTGGCCTGACCAGAAGTGGCCATTGCTTCTGCTTCTCTTTGCTCAGAAATGTCTCTTTAACACTGGCTGATGGGAGAGTTTTGCTGCTGTTTGATGCTGCTGTCTTGGCTGGCAACTGACTTTCTCAGGTCTGAGGTGAGATCTGGAGTTCTGCCCCAATTTCCTGCCTACATGCACAGGGAACAGGCACGGGATTTTTATTGGGAATGATCTCCATCTCCTTCCTCACTGCAAAGGAGCAGAGGACTCTGCAATCCAGTAACCTGTCCCTTCCCTGTACTCCTACATTCTTAATGGCAGGAGCACTTCAGCCCTTGTCCTGGGGTAGCAAAATTTGCTTTTGCTGATATTACTGAGTAGTTTTAATTTTAAAATTACTTTATAATTTTGAGAAGGGTGATGAGATGTGCTGGGGGTTAGTCTGGATGTCTGAGCTGCAAGAGGAATTTTGAGATCAGATCAGACTCCACTGGAGAACATATTTCAAGTATGCTGAAAATGAAAGGCAAGTACTCCAAAAAGGGTTCAAGAGCATTAATTCTTTCAGCCTGAGGCTTGTCCAGAGCCTTTAAAATACATTGTGTCAGTTTGAAGAAATAAGGCATCATTATGGCTTTGGCATCAAAAGCAATGTAATGGCTCTTCTTTGCTATCAGTGGGTTAAAGGCTTTCTCTGAACTCCAGTGTTTTCAGTGGAAGATGTGTATAATGAGCCTGGGATGGGGCAGTCTGTCACAGATCATTCAATATCTGCAACAAAGCAGAGCTGCTTCAACAGGCCCTGAAACAATATTTTTCTAGTTGAAACTGATGTTAACAGCATGCTGAAACTCTAAGTAGGGGAATGGGAGGATTTTAAGGTGACTTCTCTTGGAAAGGCACAAGAGTTTTCATACACTTCTCTTTTGAAAGGCAGATCAAAGGAGAGCTTATCATTGTGTTTTTTTGAAATCATTTTGGAAAGTGTAATAGAAAGGGAATGGTAACTCAATAGAAGTAAAGAGCTGGAAAAGGTATTTTAGAGGGAAACTAACTTTTTTTGGCACCCTGCAGAGGCTCTACACATGCACATCACCCCCACACTAGGGAAGTCTGAATTGTCTTGATGCCTGGCTGGTCCAGCAGAGCTGTGCCACGAGCTTCTACAAGGAAAGGTGAAGATGCCCCCAAGGCAGGGAGTTTCCATGCTTGATCTCTGCCAGTTCTGTTGAGTATCCCAGGTGTGCTAAGAGAAGAATTAATGTATTATCAATTTTACTGTCTCTGGAAGAAAAATACAGAAACCAAACATATCACTTAAGCCTCCTGTGAGAGCTATTATTAAACCAGCTCAGGGCTTTTCTTCCAAGATCATAAGCCTAGCTGACTTTCCTATTCTAATTCAAGTGGGAAAGTAAGATAGCATTGTGGCCTTCAGTCTCTTTTATTTGTACGTAGAATAATTCATCTCCTGTGTCTCAGGAGATGAATTATTTATGATAATGTAATTATAGAAGTGAACAAACAAGTCTATTTATTGTCCATTATTCTCCTTTCCCTGCAAAGCAGCTGCAGTCTGTCAACAGGACGCTAGATGGTAGTCTCGGTTTAGAAACATTTCAACGGGTGCTCAGCATCGCATCGCAGTCACAGTAAATCGCGGCGGTTTCAGCGGGGCTTACGCTTTGCAACACGAGATTTGAGGTGAAGCAGTCGTGATGTTGAAACGTTATTGAAAGCAGTTCTTCGCAGTTAGGTTCAGAGGCTGGTAACCAATTCCCAGCTGATTTCCAGAAAAGGAGATTTCTCCTCTGATAATTTTGCAATTCACTAGTACTGATCTACCTGAAAGCCAGTGAAATCTCCACGATGGTGTGAGCACAAGTTCTGATCAAAGGGAAACTCGGTCTCTAGGGTATCCCAATGACTGGGGTAAATGGAACATTGAAAACATTTTCCCCCTTATCCCCCTTATTTTGGAGCAGATGTATGAGCAAGTGTCACCTGAGACCATGGAATTGTCCTAGCTTGCAGGCTACTACATGAAGTTGTCCTAATTCACTTTTGGGGTGGACAGACTATGACCCATGAAGTCATGTGAATTTTACCCTAAATTATTATGTTGGTATCTTCTTCTACAGTATCTCAATGACTGGGGTAAATGGAACATTGAAAACATTTTCCCCCTTATCCCCTTTATTTTGGAGCAGATGTATGAGCAAGTGTCACCTGAGACCATGGAATTGTCTTAGCTTGCAGGCTACTACATGAAGTTGTCCTAATTCACTTTTGGGGTGGACAGACTATGACCCATGAAGTCATGCGAATTTTACCCTAAATTATAATGTTATTATCTTCTACTTTGCATAAATCATGAAATACTGGCTTGTGTTCTCTGCTAGGGCTCCAATATGCTTTTAGATCAAGCCTGCTCTTTGAAGGAGGTGGGCTAGACACTTCAATTTGTATCATCCATAGTCAAGCCCCAGCACCCTGTAAGACACTCCCCTTCACCTGCTTCTCTGCCCTGAGAAGTCAGAATTGTGAAGGTTTATTTTACAGTTACTGCAAATATATTTATAAAATATAAAATCCACACATGCCATTAAACTGTCAAAGAGTCGAATACAAAAGAATTCAATAGCAGCACTGAACCAGAAGATACTGGGTTGGCTTCATTTCCCACTGACCAATATTCAGGCTATTTTAGAAGTGCCAGCTAGGAATGGAGCTTCTTCCAGCTTTTCCTGAATCAAAGGAAGGATTCCCTTTGGCACCAGTGAGGTTAAGACTCTCAGCCATGTTCCTGCTTGCTTTGTTAATTTATGTTTCAGTGTGAGGTTAACAAAAACTGCATGTGGGATGTGGAAATAACAGGTTTTAACTATTAGATATCACAGATTGACTGAGAAATAAATTCAATTCTCACCGCTGAGGGACTGGGAATGGAATGCAAGGAAAAAGCAGGCATATGTTACTCCTGATGCAACCCTTTTGGTTTCTACAAATTGCAAACTAGTATTGATTTTTATACATAAGCTATGAACAAAAAGGAATTACAAAACTTCTCAGCAGCCTGAAAAGCCAATATCGACCAAGCTAGAATGGCATTTCGGAGAGCGATGCTTAGCTGATGAAAATAAATAGCAGTAAAATAGCTTCTCACTTGTAATTTTTATCTAATATTGTATCAGGTCTGTAATCCTTTGGAAGTGTCATCTAATGCATCACTGGTGACTGCAGAGATGTGCACAATTAATAAAGAAGGTGCCTGGATGTGGAATAGCTATCCACCTCCAATCTTCTTGATAGGTTTCAGTTTGATGTATGATACTCCTGTGATGAAAGTACAAAATCTATTAGCTCAAAGTGAGTCTTATTCTTGAGTTCCAGCAGAAGTCCTTTGCTCAAGGCCCACTTTCATACCATCAATTTGTCTTTGTCCCAGCATGCATCTTTCAGCTGTGAAACTGTGGTCATGCTATAACTCTTCTAACAGGAGTGGATGTGGGGTTAAAAATGCGGATTTGAATAAAATTTGGCTTAGTATTTTGCTGCCCTTTAATACCTGCAGCAGAGGAAGGGAGTAACATGAAGCAGAGAGGTGTGAATGGACAGGCTGCACATGAAGGGAATTCTAGCAGGAAGGAGAGTAGAGCACGGCTATAGGGTGACTGGGACGCTGTGGGATCAGTCTGTTCAAACATGCAGATAAGACTTCCTACTATCATCTTGGTGCCAGCAGAAAAGAGCCTGTGGAGTAGGTGTTAGGTCTCTGAATGCACCTAATATTCTGCTTAAACCAGTCCCAAGTCTCCCTCAGGTGCAGCAGAAAGTGAGACCCAGCTCCTTGCCTCCCCAGAGCACTCTTCAAAACACTGGATTATTTTCTTTCAAGGGAATTTCAAGTAATCCTCAGTTCCTTCAGTAACCTTCAGTACTGAGAGGAGAGATCCTACTAGGCAAGCGCTGCTGTCATTTTTAGGCTCAAGAGGATATCAAACAGTTTGTACAACCTCTCCAAGTATGTAAGCTCCTGCTAAGTATGGAAGGTTGCCTGCAGTAGGATATGGGTGTTTCAAGTTGAACACACACTTTGCCAGCCTGAAGCTTGAATCTACCTGTGGCCAATGGCAACAAGAGCAGCCCCATCCCTTAGATTAGAAATGTAATTGTTTGACTGGTTTGAAATTAAACTGAGAAGCAGGAATTGTGTATGACCAGACAAGGAAATACTTCAGGAAGCCTCTCTCTGTATCTTCAGATCCAAGATGAACTTTGATAAACTTGGATTAAAAAAACAAGCAACATTTTCCTTCCTCTTTTGCCTTGCAAATGAAGCTAAACTTGCACAATTAAATCTGATTTGAGTTTACTTTCAGCTGAAAAGTTCACCACAGACTTAGAAGACTAAAGCCAGGATTGTAATTGCGTATTGTGGACTGCCCCTGCTGAAAGTGTTTTCCTGATTTCAGAGCAAAAACCTACTTAGTGAGAGGGGGTTTTGTACTAAATGAATGGTTAGAAATGCAAAAGTTGGTGTTTCTCATTCAAATGCAGGAAGGATATTGGTTCAGATCCCTCCTCCCTCCTTTGAAATACTATTTACCTACATCAGAGCTAATAAGGTTAATGTGTTAGATATTCCCCTCAGTGTAAATTGTATCGGTGGGAAGAATACTGCCTGAATAGAGTCCTCCAGCTCTATTCATTTGCTTTCAATGTGTCAAATTAATTTTGCCACATGGGTAATAAAAGCTGTGCTTCTGTGTATTTCTGTAAACATTGTATGATTTAGAAAGTGTTTATAATTTCTTTCAACAATGAAACTTAAACTGTGCACAGTCCAATACCAGCGAGTAATTTCAGAAGCGACTGAGGCATGTAATTGAGTTTGTCAGAGTAATTGTATTTTGGAATAGATAGTGGTGTGGGTTTTTTTTAGTAGTTAGAGTAGTGTACTTAGTGTGCTGATTAATTCTATTAGAGGAGTTAATTAGACTGAGAAGGTGGGGGTGTGAATGGATACAAATCACTTTAAAGCTCTGCATTTAACTCGGAGTTGATGACTGTGCATAGGGAAGGGCTGCCTCTCCCTGCTTTGGACTCAAGTGTGTGATTAGAGCTCATCAGTGCAGCCCTGCGCTTGCTGACAAGGATGGGCAATGATTATGGATGCAATCCTCTTTCAAGTGTGAACCCCCAAACTGAGGTACTGCAGGGTACCTGCAGAGTTGGCCAGACCAAAAAATAAGCTCCTGTGCATACTCCATAATAATAATTACAATATCTGTATTTCTGGCACAGCCTCCCCATATTGTTTCCTGTAAAGAATAAGAGGCAATAAGGAATAAACAGGCACCACTTAAGGGCACACTCTGGCTTTGCAGACTTCAGAAGAACTTGGGCCCAAGTCTTAGCGTGAGAGACTGATTTTCTCCTGTGAAAAAAAGAGAGACTTGGATGCTGGAGGTGTGGCAGCTGCAATATCAGCCCTGGAGACACTTGAGCTGGGAGCTGAATGCAGGTCTGCTGACATCTCCCAGCAGGAGCTGGCACATCTTGCTCACAGGCATCTGCCTGCACCAGAGCAGTGGATGATCTGTAGAGGAGCTGGCTTATCTAGAAGAGGCAGTGGACCTTGCAGCTACACTAGAGAGATTCCGTAGCCCTGACTCAGAGCCTGTGCTCATGGAAGTTATGAACTATTTTAGCAGAGCATCACTATCCCTGGGATGGCAAATGGAGGACTGAAAGACGTTAATTCTTCTTATCTGTTAGCTGGGTGCTGTGCACAAAGAAGTAAAGCCTTAAGAGTGACTGTGGAGGAGCTGACATGGCTCTTAGTCTTCTGCATCTTGGTCCATGTAGTGTGGACCAAGACAGCTCAAAATGTGGGTAGGCTGAGCTCAAGCCCTTTTATGCCTCTCCTTCAACATAGTGTGCCCCAAAGCATTTCAAGGTGTGTGGTAGGAGGAAGTGATGAAAGGGGTGACGGAGACTTAAAATAGCTTCCTCTAAAGCCAAAATATGTGAAACATACAGAATTTATGGGGTTTTTTTTTAAGCAGCAGTGTGTAATTTTAGCATTTCCAACTAGACAAACAGAAGACACTGTCAGAAGAGCATTGAAGCTTTCCTTGAGGCACATCTGAGCTGGACATAAATTGAGTCCCATTATAAACCAAACATACATATTGGGAGCTGATGCATATTTCTGGAAAAGGAGTCTCAGTCTGAATAGACATGAATGAACATTAGCCAGCAGTGTGTGCTCAGAGCCCAGAAAGCAAACTGTATCCTGGGCTGCATCAAAAACAGCATGACCAACAGGTCAAAGGAGGTGATCCTGCCCCTCTGCTCTGCTCTCCTGAGACCTCACCTGGAGCATTGTGTGCAGTTCTGGTGTCCTCA
>JBCJKH010050557.1:79601-89890 GCA_039877255.1 Loriculus beryllinus | reverse complement strand
CTTCCCTGGGCAACCCATTCCAGTGCCTCACCACCCTCACAGTAAAGAATTTCTTCCTTATATCCAATCTAAACTTTACCTGTTTAAGTCTTAACCCATTACCCCTTGTCTTATCACTACAGTTTCTGATGAAGAGTCCCTCCGCAGCATGCTTATAGGCCCCCTTCAGATACTAGAAGGCTGCTCTGAGGTCTCTACGCAGCTTTCTCTTCTCCAGGCTTAAAGATAAAATTTTATCTTATTTTATTTTATTTCAACATATTTTCACTACTTTTTAAACTTATTTTATTACTGCACACATTTTGTAACCCTGAAACATTTTGAAAATATACATAGGTCAAAACATTTGTGTTTTAGATATTGTGACTGCTTTTCTATTGGATGAGCTGAGTTCTATTGGTGCACTTGTCGAAAGCGTGGAGGATTTTAAAGTTCGTCTCTTAATCTTGTGAATTTAAAGAAACCTACATGGGCTATGAGTGGGGAGGGGCATCTCTCTCTTCTGTTAAGGTGTCTGATTCTGTTATACCATCATATGTCAGCAGAAAGGTAGAACAGTTAATTTTGTCTCAAAAAAGCCCTCTCTGGTGTCTTTGCTTCCCCTGCATTGAATGTATTGCTCATGTAAAATGCTGAGAGACCTGAGTTTGTTCAGCCTTGAGAAAAGAAGGCTCAGGAAAGACATTATCACTATGTTACAGTATTTAAAGGGTGGTTACAAAGAAGATGGAGACTCCCTTTTTATAAGGAGTCATATGAAAAAGAAAAGGGGTAATGGATAGAAATTATTCCCAGGGAGATTCTGGTTGGACACGAGAGGAAAACTTTTTACAATGAGAACAATCAGCCACTGGAATAATCTCCCCAGGGAAATGGGGGACTCCCCAGTATTGGACACTTTAAAGAGCTGGCTGGGCAAGGTGCTGGGACATTTAGTCTGGACTGTCTTTTTTTGCCAAGAAAGGTTGGACTATATGATCCTTGAGGTTCCTTTCAAACCTTTTATTCTATGATTGCAAAATTCATGTATATTAAAATCTAAGCAGTTTCAGGTTTTTTCTTATGAAATAGAGAGGTATTAAGTGTTGTCCCTCCTTTGCCAGTGTCATCCAGTCTGCCACCCCAACCCACTTTCTTCACTAAGGAGAGAAGTCATGACTACAGTGTTAAGAAGAACCCTACCATAAAACAAACCAAGATCCACATCACACAAGTAATAGTAACTACACAAAACAAGAGAGATTCAAACCTTACCCCTTAAAGATCCAGTAGATTTGTCACTAATCTCCTCTGTCCCCTCAATCTGGCAAACCATATCATTTGAATGCAGATCAGGTCCCAGAGAAACTGTAAGTCTAACATGTGCTTGAATGTACTCGCAAAAAAGACAGAAACCCACAAAATATTAATGAACAGCCAAATTCTACATCTCCTCTGCCTCCCTCAACACTTGGTCTATGAAGCTTAACTGCTGGAATCATAAAATTAATTATTACTTAGGAATTTCAGTGTAATACCCCAATCTTAATGTTTGAACAAAAAGCCTTTAGTGTTTTGACTGCATATTTAAACCAGCAAAGCATAAATTTTTAAAGTAATATCCATAGCAGATGACAAATGTATCGCGTTGTTGTAATAACTTCAGATATCTAAATAAAGGATTGTGGTTTGAAGTCATAATAATATTTCACATATAAAGGAGCCTTACATCTACAAGGAAATAAAGTCCTCTTTCATGGCACATGCACATAGGTGTAATTGCAACTAGAGTTTGATTCAGCGGTCATTCAAGTAAATTGAGGTTATTGGTGCTACTGCAATGCTAACAATTTAGAGTCCCCAGACAGCAAGCTGTGCTAGGAGCTGCATGAATGAATTAATACAAGAAATAATCTGCACGCAATCTAGAAAAGGAGAGGGGTAGAAGAAAACTGTCCTCCTCTAACACATAGATTGCAGAGGCATTGAGGTATTTAATAATAATCTGGAGTCAAAAGAAATCTTTCTTGGCATTTCATGTCTACATTCTGATAGGACTTTGAAAAATTGATGTGAATTTTCAATCCAGAAAATAGGAGAAGTATGACCCAAATCATCCTTGCTTGTTTTCATGCTGGCAAATTATTATCAGAGTCCTGTGCTTGGTATCTTCTTTCTTGTGTAGTCAATGTCAGACTAAGCTATGTTTTAGGACTTCATCACTTTTTGCTGTCTTACTCAGCAATTCTACACAGGGTGATCTGAAGCTTGAAGCAAAGAAATTCGTTTTTCCACAATGCCATAATCCTTTCCCATGTAATTTACATGGCAATCCTTCCACGTCAGTAATTGCCCATTGGTTTGCCATTCTAAACAAAATATTCAGCTGTTGATCAAAAAAATTTTTCCTCTTCCATAGCTTACTTTAGAGTAATTTTAAAGAAAAATCTGACATTAAATATCAAACAGATTCTGTAGGATATTATTCTTTAATACCACCTAACTTTTAGTCATCCATAAACCCACCCACCTTCCCTGTTCTTCTACAGTATCAAGCTAGCATTGATGAAGAGATATTGATTTTTCTCTAAAAAAATACCATGAAGTGTGGAAAGTTTATTGAATGATCATGATGTAAGATCTCCAACATATTAAAGGTATATAAAGCTGCTATTTGTATTTCATTGATTGAGAGACTTAGATATTTTTAAAAGGAACATTTGTAAGGTAGATTTTCACCAGGATCACTTTCACACCCTAGTCCATGGTATGATAAGTTCAGCTGCATTTTCAGAGAGCCATTATTGCTGCTGTTGTAAAAAGACCGAAGGTAAAACTATTGAATTGTAGAGTACACAAATGGCCAAACAGATCCTGATCTTTAATGGAGTGTGAGAAAAGGAGTTATGGTTGTTCAAGAAATCATGCTGAAGACATGCCAAAAGCACAACTAACTGAGGAACTGCTATAAACCAATTCTGCCCTCTTAGGTCCATATAGGCTACAGTAGAGTTTGAGGTGAAGAAAGACACAGAAGTCTTCAGATAGAAGCAGCATGTCCTGGATGGTAGGAATGCAAAAGAAGTAAAAGATGAAATGCCACACTTCATATGGTGAACAGCACTAATATTGTGTAATAAAAGTTAATTATTTTCCTTATGTCTCTTTAGTCATCCCTGCATCCCAAATCTGAGCTAAACATGCATACATTGGTAGTGTCATGTTTGTATCCTCAAAAAGAAGACTTACAAGAACAATAAATTCACCTCACCTAACTACAGATATCTACAATGGGGTTTCTGCATCACAGCTTGTTCTTCAGGCTTTTACTACAGTCAACTAAGAGCTGGCCAGGATTTATATTGAACCAAATATAGGTGCCTATTTAAGGAGATGAATCATATCCTCAAGTCATTGACTACACAAATGAGCTCTCAATTATCTATGACAGGAACCTAGAGTGCTTTTCATGGATGTACAATGCAGATTCTAACTCCTGGAAATCCTAATATAGTATATTTTACAGTCATACCTATTTCTCATTAAAGCTTTTTCCTCCATCCTAAGAAGTTACAAGACCCATCCAGATTTCAGATACTAGCTCACAGCTACTCCATGTATAAGACATTAATGGGTAATTACAATTCTGTAGACATGGTAAAGCTTGGTCTGTAAAATATATGTTAGGAAAGTCAATGTAGTTGCATCCATTTATGCCTGTACCAAGAAATATATCTCAGTGGCCTACATTCTTATTCAGCATACACATCTTGTGGCCAATGAAGATATCAGTTCTGTAAGATTGCCTGGTAAAACAGCTGTGTTAAAACAAGCCCGTTTCTGATCACTCAGTACTAACTCCCCCTCAGTCAATAGAGTCACAACTTCTCTTCTCCAGGCTAAAATTTATGGGGAAGATGGAAGTTGCAAGAATAAACTTTTTTTGGTGTTTTGTAAGTTGAAGGTTCCTTTTGTTTGTGTGAAAAGATAAATAGACTGATGAATAAGGGAGTGAATAAAAGGGATCTGATTTAATGTTGTCCTGCAGTTTATCAAGTCCACTTAAAATTGAATAGAATTGTAATGACAGAAGATATTTTGGGGCTATTAAGTAACTTGAGCACAAGTGGCAAATCAAACCCACACACATTTGGTCCATAGTTCAAACTTATACTGGTTACAACAGAACTTTTGCCAGGCAACACCTTATAGAAATTTAGTTACTATTTATAAACACAAAATCCATTTTTATCATTTTTATCTGCATTTATAACTAACTTACACATTAATTTGTTGAATGAATACCCACAATCATTCCATGCAGCTTGTACATATACTGTAAGCGCTTCTGCAGCACTGAAACAGGTTGCCCAAAGAGGCGGCAAATGCTCCATCCCCGGCAGTGTTCAAAGCTTTACAGAAAAAGAGGGAAGAGGGGAACAAATAAGGAGGTAAAAAGAAGCGTGAAACAAAAAACCTAGTGGCTAACAACTTGCTCTGGAGCTGTCAGAGTCAGTATGGACACAACTATCTATTCTCCTCTGGTACAGGGTATTGCACCAGTAGTGCTTGGGAAAAGCAGAGTATGGCTTGCTCCTTAGCTTCCCCAGCTCGCCCTTCAGCCACAGCAGAAACCAGGCTTGGAAGAAAGTACAAGACAGCAAATAAGCTGAAAATGGGGTTGAATGAAGGGATAGGACCACAGACACCCATTGTTTGGGTGCAGTCAGATGCTTCATTTGCCTGTGCTATGTTTTCCTGCTGAGCCCACCTTTTTTTTCACTTGCAGTGGAGATGCTGGGGAGCACCTGCAGTGTTTTCTGGCAAGAGAGGACACAAGAAAACAGATCTCTTTTTTCACTCAACTTACTCTGCAAGCTCAGGGGGACTCCACTGAAGGATGTAGCATGAAGATTAATGTTTGCTTGCGGCATTAAGCAGAACTTGTTCATTTAAGACAGGACAGTGGCTTGGAAGAATAGGAGGTTGTGACCTCTACGATGCAGCAGCAGTTCTTCTGGCAGAAGGTGATAAATAAGAGGCACAGAGTGTATTAGAAAGCTTTGCACTGCACCATATGAAGAATGCTTGCTATGATCTCAAGAACCTTTACATCCAGAGACCTCTTGGGCACATGTGGGGAATGAGGTCTCATTTTAAATGCTGCCATCAGTAGGTTGTATGGGGATAGCAGTAACTCTAAAGGCATGCCTCATTTACTGCAGATGTCGGATTTTTCCCTCAGTGTTGTTCCAAAGCACCTAATTTAATGATGCACCTAATTCAATGACGGACATGGACTTGGAAAATGAGGAAACTTCATCTTTTATGTTTGTTTAGGCAATTACCAGAACATCAGCTGCAAATGGTG
The DNA here is from genome assembly GCA_039877255.1 of Loriculus beryllinus. Classification (NCBI taxonomy): domain Eukaryota; kingdom Metazoa; phylum Chordata; class Aves; order Psittaciformes; family Psittacidae; genus Loriculus; species Loriculus beryllinus. Next base: position 84,540 of record JBCJKH010050557.1, on the reverse strand, counting down.
GATTTCAAATCACTTTTGTTTCTGTCTAGACAGCAGGGTTCTTTTGGACACCCAGGTACTCTGCTGGGTATTACTGTAACTGCTTACAGTCTTCTCTTTGCTATATTACAGCTGAAATATGTAGCCATGGCTCCTGCTTCTTCCAGGAATCAGAATCAAAGTTTTCAGGATCAGTTCCTAGGACAGCAAACTGGCTTGCTTTCGGCTTCATGAACATCAGGCTTCAGAGGAAAGGTGGTCAGCCAGCTCTTGTGGGGACATTACTATCACCAGCTGTCAAAAGACTCCACTTATTTGATCACGTCCTGATCTGAAACCAAGAAGTGATCCTTGATGAGCACAACGTATCTTAAATTAAAACTGAGGACTGATAATCCAACAGATTACTGTAGAAATCATTAAGTTAGGACCAAGAAACCAAGGAGCTGCCTTAAAATCAAAGGAGGCTGAGAAATATAATACATTCAGGTTCTTTTGATTTTTGCCTGCACAGCTCGTGAGCTTTTCACTTAAATAAAAACGAAATGAAGACTACTCTCACATTGCTTACACCTGGACACTGAGGCAGTTCAGAACACAATCAGTGTTGCATAAGAGCTGTAATAAATTTGCTGGAGTTGGGCTCTCCGCTTTGATCTCAGTCACTATGTTGCTGTGGGCAGAGGTGTGGGAATGTGCAAACGGGTGCTTCCCACCTGCAAACACCACTAGCAGTCTGATGAAGGGGAGCTGAGCACCTGAAAGCAGTCACTGAAGCTGAGCCATCGTCACATCCTCAGCTGCAACACCCAAACCTCACCCCAAGTGATGTGTTTGCAGCCAAGGAAACACTGACTTGAAGCCTGCTGCTGTTATGGTTCCACATACACTGCAGTGCTCTCCAACATTTATCCCTTCTCCCTCCCCTGGAATCGCACTTCCTGTAAGCTCGAGTGTGCTTTCCTGCTGGTGAGGATTACGTGAGGACTTTGTGCCAAAATCCTCTCTGTAGCTTTTGAAACCACTGCCGGCTTGAACGTTCTTTGTGGCGAGGAGACTCCTCCATGAGAGACAAACGCAAAACGCAAAGGAGCTCCTGACAGGATGCGAGCGAAAAATGGCACTTTCCCTTCCAGCGAGTGCCAACACACCTCCTGAGAGCAAGCAGGGAAGATGTTCCTGGCCAGGAAGCTTTACTCATGACTTGATGATCTTAAGTGGCTTTTCCAATCTAGTTGATTCGATGATTCTATGTCCCTGTACACTGCTCTGATGTGTTTGCACGAACAGCCCACAGGGAGCCTGCAGACAGCAATAGCAGGACCATGAGTTGAGGAAACACCCCCCCCACCAGGCGACTTCAGGAATGTTTTTCCCTCAAAAACGCCTTTTATTTCCTCAATGGACGTAGGCTTGCGCTGAGAACACAAAAGGCCATGGGAGCAGCTGCCTCCAAGAGTCCTTCGGGGGCAGCTCTCTTCCCGCCTCTCCCAGAGCGGCACAGCTGCTACCGCTCAGCGATTTAACCACTAATTAACGCTCAGTAACAACGTATTAACTAATTAACGCCGAACGCTATTTAATAAGCGGCTTCCACACGGCTCTAATGCTAGCCTGAAGGAACCGCCCCCCCCCGTTATTGGTGCTGCTTTCAGCCGCGCGCAAGCGCGGTGACGACACGGTCCCGCCTGACCGCGGGTCCGGGGCAGCAATATGGCTGCGCCCGTGTGCGCGTCCGGGGTCCGACCGGAGCTGGGGGTCTAGCCCCGTTCGGCGGAGGGGGGGGAGCCGGTTGGTGTCGCGCTGTGTGCCCGCCCCGTGCCGCCACCCCTGCATGGAGCCGCGGGAGTCCTGGGCGGCCTTGGCGGTGAGTGAGCGGGGTCCGGGCCTGCCCGTTGCCAAGGAGACGTGGCGGCCTCGGGTGCCGATGCCTTGGTTCGTCTGGTTTTGGCTGCCTGGGTGCGTGCACGGTCCTTTGCGAATCGTTTCTCGCCCTAAAAGTTACTTCTCGATGTGTTCACCCAGCGGCATCACTTGTAAGGGGGCCCCATAGGTAAAGTGCCTTGGAATTATCCAGTGACCGCTGTGGGTTCTGTGTGGAAAGTCATGGGTGGGATGTCCTTAGTGTGAGGAGAGCTGCTGACCTGTGCCTGTTGGGAGGGTTCAGATCCCTTCCAGCTGCAAGGCTCAATGCATTTGAATTAGGTCCTGGTCTTGCTTAATTGCTTTGATGGAGGTAAGTTTAAGGGTACGTTCAACTCCTGGTAAAGGTTTTTTGGCTGTTCTATATCTACTAATGCTGCTGTTACAGAAAGGAGGGGGAAAAGGTGTATTTAGCTGTCTTGCCATTTAAAAATCGTTACTGTTTCCTCCAGATGGTATAAGCCCCCAAGTATTGCTGGCCTCTGGCAGGGGCTCTATTAGCTGTTTCATGAATTTAAGTAACATTTGAGATACAGAACTTTGAAAATGAAAGAAGTGATTAGTAACTTTAGATTCATGTTTTAACAGATGGCTGGATTAAATCTGATCAGTGTTATTTTGAGCTGATAAGGATTTTGATGACAAAAATGCGAAGAAAAAGCAATCCTTGCAAAGTAGCCAACTATGTTAAAAGAGCAATTAACTTATTGATTATAAATTAAGTAGTGAATAGTGAACACCTCTGTGAATCTTCTGTTGGCCCTGAAAAGAACCCAATCAAACTCACATGTGGTTTGTTTTCAGGCAGTTAAAAACCTGCACAGCTGTTTCTTGTGTGCTGCTCTATACGGGGTAGACTTCAAACTCTGTTTTCTGTTCTGAATTATAATCATTAATCATAATAGGTTAATGGTAACTGTTTGTACCTTTTTCTTTTGAAAGGAGTTTTTATACTTTTTAGTCTCCTCCTGTTTTTGACAAATAGTTTTTTTCTGTGGCTATGTCCTGGGGAAACTAAAGAAAATCAACTAGAAACACAGACAATGGAAAAGGATTGCTTTAGCTGAAACTGGTTTTTTTAGGGTTTGGTTATAAGAGTTGCTGTAGGTGAAAACCTTCCCCTTTTTCTTAGACCTTTGAAAACATCTTTCTTTAATATGACATTTTCCCTTATGGACTTTTGACAGCCGAAAAGAATAAAGCAGTTTTACTTCAGGCTTTGCTCAACAAATGAAATGAGGGATGGTAGTTTAAATGAACAAGTTTGCTAGAAAAAAATGGGAGTGTGCTTTCTAGAGATGCTTAGAGTGAAGCAGAATTGCTTCTGTATTTCTCTGATCTTATCACACAACTTCATAGAGGTGTTGATCATTCTGTGCTGTCCCATATTGGTAAGTGGCATTCACTGTCTTGCTTTTATATGTAGGGTTTAAGTGTTACTTTGTACTGTCCAAAACACTGAAGTTGTTTTGAAAATACCTTAAAAATGGTTTGTAAAGCTGTAATATTTATTACTTTCTCTCTTGTTGAAGCTTCCTTGTTATAGCTATAAAGCTATTGAGATCTGTGTACCACTGTCAGGTACCTCAGAAGGGATCCAGTCAGTAGTGCTTTGCTTTAGGCTTGCCTCAGTTATCGCATAAGCATCACAGCTTTGCCCCTATGAATGTTAATCCACTTAATGGTTTTGTCTTGAAGGCTGGTGGAGTTGCTGGTGTCTGTGTTGACTTGATCCTTTTTCCTTTGGATACTGTAAAAACAAGACTGCAGAGTCCTCAAGGCTTTAGGAAGGCTGGTGGTTTTCGTGGCATCTATGCTGGTGTTCCTTCCACTGCTATAGGATCCTTTCCAAATGGTAAATTTTCTTTGGCTTATTGTTTGTTGTCCTTAAGTAGGAACTGTTATAGTTTAGGACATTTGTGCTTGTTGCTTCCTCTCCTGCAGGTGATTTTTGGATTCTGTGAGTCCATGTCCACCTGTGAAGAGCAGTTGCTAGAGTTGCACAGTTGAGCAAGCTCTTTGAGCAAGCCTGGAATGAAGATTGCTGCATGTTTACTCAGAAAAGCAACCCTTACTCCTTGGAATAATTCCTTACTATCCTTACTTACAGGGGTACCCTAAAGCATTTTTGGGTGCCAAAGAGGGCTTGAGTCTTGCTAGCCCTTTTGTCGTGACATACTCTGTCAGACCATTTGGAATGATTCAGAATTCAAAGTGCTTGAACACTGGAGGTCTTCTGAGCTCCAGGGATGCTCTGCTTGTCTTTTTCTCCCTGGAAACAACTACACCACTTAAAATGATAAGACATCAGGAAAACTTTTGAAAATGAAGCTTCAAAAAAGTAAATGCTTGTAGTCCCTGCAGAGAAAAAGGCATCTAAAAAATCCTTTGTCCATTTTGTCTTTGTAGGGAGGGATAAATGAGCAACAGGCATGCTGTCAGTAGTGAATGTTAGGAGAACTTTGCTGACAAATCCACTGATACCTTCAGATGTTTGATGTCCTTCATAAGGTGATACAAAAAAATTCAGTTCTTTATCTTGTCTGCTCTGTTATCTCCTTCTGAGGTGATAAGCATCTTTTGATTAGCAGAAGGCAATTCACAGAGCCCTTCTTCACAATTAAAATCTGTTCCCCCGAAGACATGTCGGTTTTCTCATGATTTACATCTTCAGAATCTGAACTGTTTTATCTTTCCAAGTATGAGTGAGAACTTATCTTTTGCAACAGGAGTAACCCTTAAGGTGCAAATGCCTTTGTGGTTGACTGTTGCAGTGAATAAACATGGCTGGTATTGCTGTGCTCTCTTTACTTTAGTATGTTTCTTTTTCACTGAACAGGACTTTTACAAGTCCTTCAGAAACTTGGAAGAATGGTTTTTTTGAAGCTAGAGTGCAAAATATGAAACTAACAATAGCTAGGAAAAAGTTATTAATAACTGCTACTGAAACAGTTTTACGCATTGCAGAGTAGAGACGTGTTATGTGCCTTGATTTTTGGGTTATTTTTTCCCCCTTTTCAGTTTACTGATTGCTCCC
>JBCJKH010050557.1:43574-67308 GCA_039877255.1 Loriculus beryllinus | reverse complement strand
TTACCTGACCTGGTAAAGAAGGAAAGAGCTTGGTCTGTGGGATTTTGATTGTCTTTCTGCTCCCATCAACAGAAGGGAATGAGCGTGGTCCCTGTCAGCAGCGTGCTGTTGTCTGATGCTTTCATGGTAGGCAAGGTATCTGAGGGCACACTGCTGTGCCTTCTCCATGGCTGGCTCTACAGATGTTTGACAGAGCTAATTTGTCACAGGGTCATCCCCGGAACTGGTGGGATGCACCAGGAATGGCCCGAGTTTGACAGGCTGTATTGTGCTCTTCTGTGGCAAGCAACAGGCTGCATTTATGTGAAGAGCCAGGAGATTTAAAAGCAATTTCTTCCTGGGCTCTTAGTGACCAGGGAGGTGAATGGGCCTCCACTGTGCAGGATCACATTATTGTCTGTCCTCCACATCTATTTATCCACTAGTTGATGCCGCTGAAAAGCATGTACGTGGTCAGTGACTGCAGAGCATCTGCACATTTATATTTCACCCTTACAAGTTCAATTTACTTATAGCTTCCAGATTAAGTATGAATTCTCTTGGTGCGGTGTTATCATGCTGATGCTGCTTGACCATATTTAGCTAAGAAAGCAAACTGTGGAGACGTGTATTTTGTTCTTCTAACTTTGTCAGCATTGCCTGGAAGGTGCTGCAGTGATTGAGATCTGAGCACAGTGGATTTGAGACTTTGCTGAACTCATCTGTCCCGGGTTGTTACTGTCTTTAAAATCTTGTGGGCTAATAGATAGGCGTGAACCTAATCTTACATACTTCCCTTTAGAGACCTGTGTTTGACATCAAAAGACTGCTGGGATTGTTAGTGATGGTAAGGTATGAATGTAGGAACAAGTCAGGTAACACATTGTACATTCAAGTGCACAGTGAAAATGTCACTGTTCATCTGATGTTAGCAGTTGCAGCTTCTGGCTTTTTGTGTGCCAGAAATGCCCTATGGAGCCAATCTGACAGTGCAGCCGGGGTGACATGAGTCTGTATTTCCTTTCATAACAGCACAATGTAATCACTCTTTTTGTTCTTGTGCAGCCACAGGCTCCCTTGTAAGCGCAAATTCAAATGGGAGAAACATCAAAGTTAATTTGAAATGAAATGCACCCCAAGTAGTCTGGGGGAAATGGAGACATTACTTTGAGGCCACCCTTCTCCTGCCAAAACTGCAGCACCCCAGATGTCAGGAAGCCACGCTGCGCTCTTTGTCTGGTCTTGATTGACTGGATTGTTTTCATCCGAGCCTTTTTAAAGCTTTCCTCCTGCCTCCATGTTTTTAAGGAATAAAAAGCTAATATAAGGACATGGAGTGTTATGAAGCATGAAGTTCTATAAATATTTATGCTGAACTATCAAAAAAACTTGACAGTTCTTATTTTCTTGACAGATTGGGGTCACTTGTTATTTTTGACCCTGAGAATTGAAGAGCACATGGAGTTAGATCTGTTTGTAATGACTTTTGGATATTGTTGTCTGGTAAACTTGTAGGAATGTAACAGGATAACAGAGGGTTTTTTTTGGTGGTCTCTCTGTGAAAATGGAACTTGAGCCCTGTACTGTGTTACCCACAAATCATCACTCAAGTTGCTTGTTCTGTGCAATGTGGCAGTGAATTCCTGAACTTTCTTTGGCACATGTGAGTTTGAGTTAGCAGATGGGTTTATCACTTCACATGGACAGCTTTCACCTGAGTTGCTCTTGACTTGAAGTATTCAGGGGTCACCTTTGCCTCTAGGAACCACAGTGTGTTCTCGAGGCCAGCACAGGATGGGAACAAGGAAGGATAAATATCTGGCTTATAGTGTCCCCAGCGTTTTGCCACCAGTCTCAGCCCTGCTTCAAGTATCTCTCAGGCCAACTGAAGACAAACTCCTGTTAAAAGTGCTAATGAACAGGTATTTTCTGGAGAGATGGGTGGTTTGTAGCTCTCTGATGCTTGAGGTTCCTTATTCAACATTACACGCACGCAAGCTTAATTCCTACCTGAAGCTGAAGTGGCAGGTGAATGTTTTAAAGCCAGGTCTGGCTTTTTCAGCAAAGCTGGAGCTTTGTGGCAACAGCCATGTTATTACATCCAGCTGCAGGGGCCTTTCTTGCCTGTAAATTCCTAGTGTAGGAAAGGCTCAGTCCGATGGTTCACACTGAATGAAGTCTGATGTATTTTAAGGTAAATCTTGAGTATCTTGTGTGCGTCTGAAGCTAACTGGAGTGTCTTGCTATCAGTCACTAGGGGGCACAAAGGAACTACCTAGGAAAGAAGTTTATTCTTCCAAGTCCTGCATTTCCAGTTTACCTCTCTGAAAGTGGAGGGGGGGGGGAATTCCTGTGGCTGCCAAAAGACAGGATGGCTTCAAAAATCTGGTTTCGTTGTTGTTTTTTCCCCACCCAAATCTACTTCTGGTTTGGAAGTTAAAAGCCTCAAGGGGACTTTGATTTTTCTATAAGCACAATTTTGTGTTCAGAAGGTATGTAGCTCTCAGAGCAAGCACATGAGCAGCAAACACTGCTCATCAAGAGCTTTCAAGTACAGCTGGTGTAATTACTGCAGTTATTTCCTTGTTTCTCAGTTTTCTGTACTTGGAACCATTTCCAAATGTGTCTGCTATATGAAGAGTAAAGCAGCGAAAGGAATTGTTCTCTGAACTTGTGGCTCTTTTGCAGGTTGCCTGCCTCATACGGGTTCCATCCGAGGTAGTCAAACAAAGGGCCCAGGTTTCTCCTTCCTTGAGTACCCTCCAGATTCTCTCCCACACCTTGTATCATGAGGTGAGTTCAGAACAGATTTCCAAACAAGTTACTTCATTCTTCCCACTCAGTTCCATACGTGTCCAGAACCATTCCTACAACTTTATTCCAGTTCTGTGTTCTCCCAGCACTTTTCCATCTATTTTTCTGTTAAAAGTTATTGGCATGTTAGTTTAAGGAAACCAAACTCCCACCTTCTCCATCTGCATGCACTTACATGCACACTTTAAACAACTCTTTCCACTTCTTTTTATATGAGATACCTACACTAAAAAATAATTTTTAAAAGGGGATTTAGCTTTCCAGTTTTCAAAGCTCTGCTTGTATTTATCATAGAATGGTTTGGGTTGGAAGGGACCTTAAAGCCCATCCAATTCCAGCCCCCTGTCACAGGCAGGGATGCCTTCCATTAGACCAGGTTGCTCCAAGCCACATCCAACCTGGTCTTGAACGCTGCCAGGGATGGGGCAGCCACAGCTTCTCTGGGTACCCTGTATCAGCTCCTCAGCAGCCTCACAGGGAAGAACTTCTGCCTAATGTCTAATCTAAATCTACCCTCTGCATGTCCTTGTGAAAAGTCCCTCTCCAGATTTCTTGGATGCCCCCTTGTATTTATGCCATGTTCTGGGAAAACAGAACATGGAGTTTCTGTATCTAGAGTTTGCTGAATGGTTTCTAGCTTTTGTAGCTGGGTTTAGAGGAGATGTCTGAAAGGCACCATTTCAGAGAGGCTCTGTAGGAGCTCTCCAGATGCCTATCCAGTATTTGTAGCTTATGAAAAATAAAGGCTTTTGTTATCTCTTCTGTAGTTATACTGATCCTTCCTGTAGAAACCTGCTCACCACTGTTTTTACTGAGTCTCACAAGGGGTATTTTTCAAGTTTATTCTGTAAGAGAAAGTGGCTCCTGAAAATACTGTGGGGAAAATATTACACATATTTCTGTGTGTAAAGGCCAGCAAAAGGGAGACATAAATATATGACTTCTAAATGATCCACTTGATTTTTATTTGCTTGTAAATAAAAACTACTGTGATAACCCTGCATAAGAGGGTCGCTGAAACTTTTTGCTTGAAAAATGGATTGGTCATTCTGCTCTAAAAGCTGGTGCTCTCAAAACTGTATGGTTTTCCACTTCCTTATAGCTGGCAGAGAACCTTAGGTTTTGCCAAACACTTGAATTGACTGCCCTATAAGATAATATAATTTTACATACACTTTTAAAATTGTAATGGTTTTTAATGTTATCAGCTAGTTAAAAATATAAAGTGTCTTGATAAAAGCTCTGACTCAAGACTAAACGTGGTCAGGGAAAGTTGTCATCCTATGAGTTCATTTTTGCATGGGCTATTCAAACAGAAAAGTAGCAGTTTCAAAATATTTTTGGGATAGTGCATACTTTTAGACCAAAGTTTTGGGCAAGTAGAGTTTGAAGTAATGTATTTCTGTATCTTCTTGTCCTTTTAATTTTAACTGTGAGGCATGTCCTCTTTTCTATAGCTGGTTATTCTGAACAGTGGTTAAATGATCTTTGAAATGAACATAAACCTCTCTGGTACTGTGAGTCATGGAATACAGTATGCAACGCTGTAATCAATATAGTCAATTTGCAAGAAATTCAGGTCTGACAATCAGACTATAATGTTTGCCTCATAATCACTGATAAACTGTGGTCTTTGCCAAACTAATTCCATATAACTGATGCTTTCTTTTGTTGGCTTACAGGGTATTCAAGGACTTTATCGGGGTTACAAAAGCACAGTATTAAGAGAGGTAAAACACTTGTTTTTCTCTTTTGATTCCTTTGTGTCACTTTGTTTTCTAACACCAGATAGTACAATTGAGATCAGTTGCTCTAACCATAAGCTCTAAATCCTAGAGTGTTTCATTCTAGGTAAGTTACTAGTTTGTGATTGAAATAGAATACTGATAATGTGCCCTCAGAAAACCTATGATACATGCAAAAAGTTATCTACCACCCTGTGTCTCAGTTCTATTGCTGCTAAGTTGTGAAAGGATGGAAGTGTGTATGTTAACATGATGAAAACCATGAAGTAAAATACTGGAAACTTCCTCCAGTGCTGTGATTGCATCATTTGTAGTATGCATGCCAACAATGGTGAACCGGTGGCATCAGGCCAAGATTGGCACAGACAGATTTAGGCATTCTTTAAATATATTTGTCAGCAGATGCCAAAAGATTATCTGTCATCTGTTATACAGAGAGGATTGTGCTCTCTTTTTAAATGGGTGAAAGCAATGCGTTTAGTCATCCAGGCTGTAGATGTGATATGGCATTACTTAACTCTAAATCAGAATACTTCACTGCTGGAAAAAAAGATGATGCAGCTAAGAATATTTTGGCCTGCTTGGCAGAAAATAGCTCCTAAACTAAAATCTCTTAATAAACGTACTGTGAATTACAGGGTTAGTGTCATGGAAGTGTTTGATGTGCTGTGTGAACTGGAGGCAGACTATAAGAAGTAGAAAAACATGTTGATGAGCTCCCAGTTTAAAACTGCTTCAGAGTTGGATCCAAGTTGGTGCACCATTTGCACCTCAAATAAAGAGATAAGGTTCAGTTCCTATGAAAACATAAGAGCTTTTGTCCAGGAAGGTTCTTAAGTACTGTGTTCCATGTGCTGTATGTGGGTTTGTCCTCTTATGTAATTTGCTGAATAAACGTCTGGTTCTTTGCTGCTTTTGTGTTTTAAACACAGGATCAGGTCTCTTGGCTGTGTTGCCTTGATATTAAAGCCAGTTGCAGGGGCTTTTCAAGCCTTCATTCAATAGCTCTGCTTTTAAAAGCTTTTCTTCATGCTGAAAGCTGTTTTTAGGACAGTTACGTTAGCCGGCTCTTGTTACAGTTGTGGTATAAGAATGGATATTGCCTAAAATAAATACCAAATATAGAGTTCTTTAAAATGCTGACACATAATAATGGGCTGAGTCTAATTTTGGCAGGTCTGAGTGTTTAAAAAAAATCACCTATTTGTGCAGAGATGACACTTGCTTTTCTGAAATGTTAAACCCCACCATAGCTTTGTCCTGTACTGATTTTCTGGCTCACTAAACATGGTATTCACTCAGATTTCATTTGGAGATGGGCAAAAAAAGGCCAACAAATGATTTTGATTTCTCCGAGGGCTTCTGAATAAATGAATAAATTTGGATCCCGTTGCATACAGATTTTGCATACTAACAGGTAGATGAAACACATGGCTACCACTGGGTGCTATTCTCCTTAAAATCTGTTTTGACACGTGTCAGGGTGGTAATTCGTTTGCAGACCATATTCATGGCACAGTGTATGACCCTGCTGAGAGAACTTTGTTTACTCAAAATGGCAGCACTTTGCTGGAAATTTAATGGGGGTCCTCTCCATTATGTATATTCATAAAAGATCTTTCAGAACTGATTTCAGTTGAAATATTGCTTTTTGGAAGAAACTGTCCAATCAAATGAGAAATAAATGAAATGTGCTTTCTCTTCCAAATGAAGCAAATCAGAGGTGATGTTTAAAAGAAAAACATCATCTTTGAATTTAACACTGTTAAGGCCATTGCCTTTTTCTGACACTAAATGTTGTAACGCAGTGTCCGCTGAGTCAGAACCTGCACCTGGAACTGTTGTAAGCCTGACACTTAATCTTGGTGTTTTCCCTTCTCTTTAGGGATGCTTCTTCCTTTAAGGAAGGCCTTTATTTTCAGATAAAAATCTATATTAATTCATTATTGGACACATCCAGGTAGCTGCATAGCGTATATAAACTGATACTTAATTCCAGCTGACTTGTATACATATAGGCTTTGTTCACATGCTTTGGTTCTTCACTTACACAAACCCCTTTGTTTAGTTACACTGGAGTGGGGTTTTTGAATAGAGGGGCTTCAGTGCATAATTTCTCATGGAAGAGGCTGGGAATGGTGATGCTTTTCAGATGATGATATTCTTGCACTGCCAAAGTTCTAGAGCCAGAATTTGAGGAAGGTTAATTTTAGTTGCTGCACTGAGATAAAATTTTGCGTATTGCCTAAAGCAGTGCCTGGCCAGAGATGTGCTTGCCAATTGCTTGGACTTAAGTGAAAGTCAGTCTGTTATAAATGGAGTGAATGTTGAACTCTTGTCTTCATAGCATAGCAGATCTTTTCAAGACAGCCTTATTCTGCTCCATGTAATTTGCATTAGCTGCTTTGCTGCTTCTTGTGCAAGGTAGCTGCTTCATCCTCACTCTTTCACATATCCTTCTGTTTTCTCATCAGAATAATCTCTGTACAGATGAATACTGGAAGACAAAGGAAATGGATGTATGTGTAATGTTTTTGGGAATAACTTGGTTAACCTCAATGCTTGGAAGTTTCGCCTGACCCTTTCACCTACCTCCTTATTTGTGCCTCTTCTCTCACATTGCCATTATGTTTTGGTCTTTACATCTTTCTTTGATGCAGTTACACTGAACTAATCTGAAAATCAAAAGGGAAGTGAGGTACAGTGCCTCACTCTGTTGGCAGTGGTAGCCCGAAAGAGACATCTGTGCTCCAAGAGGAAAGCTTTTGTGATAAAGCACAAAGCGGGAGCGTGGTTATTAGGTTGCTGAATGAGACTTTGAGTAAATCAGAGGCTGTGAAATGATGTGGAATTCCCATGATGTCATTTCCAAAGCAAATCCAAGTGAGAATTGTCCTTTCCTATGTGTGTAGTGTACCAGTGTGCACTGGTGTGGAAACTGCTTCCTGCTACTAAAAGCTGTCAATGAACAGGTAAATTTATTCATCTGTTCCACAAAAGAGACAAGTTCATTTGCAAAATCTCATAACAAGGCAGGAGCAGCCTATAAATCCACTATAAATCCTCTAGTATTTCTTAATGGGAACACAGTTCTGCTGCTGAGGTCTTATATAAGCAAGTGGAGCCAGATTTTTAATTCCTGCATAATTCATTTTATTAACTATGACCAAGTAGAACATCTGTTAAAATTCCATAATGTTCAGTTCATGGGAAAAAGAGAGAAACCCCTCAGTTCCCATTGGAGCATTTCCATTCCCATTAATGCTACAGGACTCTAGCAGATGTCTTAAAAGATGTTATGAATGACAGGACAACATAAAAGAAAAGGAAATGCCTTGTCTAGTTTTCCTGTGTAGAATAACTTGCTGTAGAGTGAGTTCTTTCACCCTTTGCATGTCTGTGTGCAGGTTGTGGCTTTGCACAAGCAGTGCCATGTTTAGCTGTAGTGTCCCTTCTGTTGGGAGTTACCAGTGTTTGGAAGAACTGAGTGAGTCTTGAGTGGGTGTTCTGTGTGGTTTTAATCTGATTTGTTACTTTTAGAAAGTACTGTAGATGGATTGGGCCCTAGCCCAGCAATAGGTTAAAAATTGCTAAAATGAATATTGAACCCTTCCTTAAAGAGGATGGAGGATGACTGGCTCTTTATAATTCACAGATGTCTTGAAAGGAGACGAAGACTTGTACAAACAGAATAGTTTGACTTGGGAGGGACCTTAAGGATCATCCAGTTCAAGCCCCCATGGCCAGGGACACCTCACACTAGATCAAGTTGCTCAAAGCCCCATCCAACCTGGCTTTCAAATCACATTCCAATGTCAGTCTTTGTGCAGGTAGCCCTGAGTAAGCCTATCCTCTGTGTTGCCTCATGGACTGTTTGGAGGCAGTTCAGTCTCTTTGCTTGCAATGGCCTCTGTTCAGGTAGAGGTGGTATTGATGCTTTACTTGACAGTGTGTTTTCAGAGCTCTGAATTTGAAAGGAACTACCAATAAATCTGAAGCCACTCTTTTACAGCGTGCTGGTGATCTTACTTGCAGAGTGGTAACCTAGTTGTCACTTTGGGAGTCCTAGTGTTTTAAGTTAGTATGGTTGTGGGTAGCTTTGGGTTTTTCCTATTGGCTTGGGGTTTTTTCCCTTCAGTGTATGCAAGTTAGAGCCCTAAGTGGATAAAGGCAGCTGCTGCTGCTGCTGCCCTGGGAGGGAGAGAGCACTCCATGCTACATTAATTTTGGGGAGGAGAAGGACAGATAGTTAAAAGTATGCTGTTGCATTCATGAGTGGCAGCAGTGTGATGAGCAGGCAACAAATTCAGGCTCTTGCCAGTCTCAGAAAACCAAGAATTAATGATGTCTCTGAGGAGGAGGAGGTACTGTTTGTTGTATGGATGCCTGACTAGTGTCCTGACATAATGTGTCTATCAAAAGGGATATGGAGGATATTCAGTGCAGCCTGTGCAGAAAAAATACCTACAAAAAATCCTTCTTAAATGACTTATAAGTTGGGAGAGGGAATCTAAAGCAACTAGCAGCCAAATGGGCCTTAAAGGCTTACCTGCTGCCTATTCCTAAATGTAAAGGGTCAGTGCACAAAGGATGCTGAGCAGGTTTAGTGTAAAACTGTGAAACCTGTTGCCCCTGCTGAGGGAGGGAATGTGTGAGCTTGGGAGGGAGCAGTCTGCAAACAAGGAGCCTCACTTGTTTATCCACCAGAGGTAGTTCTGCATGCTTTTCTTTAGTTAGGACATCTTTACATAAATATCCTGTTCTCCTGGCTGTTAGAGGCTTTTATTAAGTTTATCTCTGTTGCTGTAGGACAGGAAGAATGTTATTAATACATTCTTTTACTTGCACAATTGAAACTTTGATCTATCATTCTCTGTATTACAGAGCAGATGTCGATAAAACAGGCAAATGGGACACTGTGTTAATACAATACTTGAAAAAAGAAACTTCCTCCTCAATGAAATATGTGCAGGAGCTGTGTTTTGTTTTGTTCTGGAAAACTGAGCTGGTTTTATTTTGTGATTCTAGATAGGTTTAACCAGGAATTTGCTTTGCAGGATTGTAACACTGGGGTGTTGACTTGTATTGAGCAACCAGCATTTCTCTGGCTTGGGTGTTTCCACATAGAACAAGTCTCATGAAAGGGATAGGAACTGTAAAATGAGTTAACTAGCTAGTCCCTGCCGTGTGGAAAGTTGCGCAGAAGTTATGTGCCATGATTAATGGAAGGGAAGTTAAAAAGTAAGTTTGTGCTTCCCCCTACTCCTAAACACTACTTTGTCTTGGAAAGCCTATCACGGGGGCTGTATCACCTCTTGTAGCACTTGTACACTTGTATTCTTCTGATTACCTACATTCAAGGAGTTTAATTTTGAAAGGTCTGTAAGGGTTCACAGTAGTTCTTGTGGGATAAAAGCAGGCGACAAGTCCATGTTCTGGGATAAGGGCTCAGGCACAGCCTACCTCATGACCTGGAATGCTGAAAAGTGGACAAAAGGAATAACTGTCCTTTGCTGTTGTAGGTTATGCTTATTACCTTCCCCATATGAACACTGGGATAGTACCTGGAAATGAAAATGGACATCTCAAAAAGCACTTATAAATGGCTTTTGCAGACCACAAAACAACTCTGGGTTTTCTAGTTTACCAGTTGTGGGGAACAGGCTTTGTAATGTGTTTGAATAGCAAATAAACTGGCCAGGGTTGACAGAGACCTAAAGCAAATTCCTTGAAGTTTGGGGAGTGGGTGGTGGCTTCGTTTATTTACTTTGTCAAGCATGTGCAATGATCTCAGATTTTTCCAGCAGAATTTCCTCTCTGAGGCTAGGTACAGTACTATATATACTGGTTAGAAGCAGAATGCACCCATCCTTGCTGCCATCGATTAGCAGTTTACCGATGGAGCATACAATTATTGCATCTGTCTGACATCAGTGATCTCTTCAGATTAAAAGAATTTCCTATAGGCAGAGTGTTTCTGTAGTTTGAAAACTCCAGCCTTGCATCTAAGGTCTTTGGACAGAAAAAAACCCCACTTTGAAAACTGTATGTGCTAAAAACAGCCTCTGTGATTTGATAATACAGATTCTTTCCAAATGAATGTGTGTGCAAGCAGAGTCTTGCAGGAAGCGTATTCTACCACATGCTTGAAATAGAGACACTATTTCCATACATTCTCTAAGCAGCTTACTAAAGCATTTTTGCAAGTGATGTTTTCTGCAGCATTCATGTTGTAGGAATGTGTTTTGTGGGTCAGTAGCAGCACTGTGGGCAAGGGCAAGTTGGGAAGAAGAAAATGCTTAATTTAGTTCTGGTTTTCTTCATGCTGTGATAATTGTGGTTTTTGTTGGTTTGCTTGTTTGCTGCTTTTTGTAATCTTAACAACATCACTGTTCTTTACATTGCTTGGTTTTGATTTTTGCATGTTTCACAATGGTGTGAAGAGCACATTCCATGTGCTCTCTCCAGTGGAGGATGAATTTCCTCACTTTCTTTCCCCATGTAAATAGAATTATCTGGGACAAAGGATCAGGAAGTGTTTGCAAACACATAAAAGCATCCCTTTCCCTGATGAGAAGGTGGGACTGTACCAAGGGGGAGGACAGGCACCAAGAGATGAGTCCTCATTGTAAAAGAAGGAAAAAAGGCTTAAAATATTAAAAGTAGTAAGTACCAAATAAGTGATTATAAGGTGTATTTAAAAAGCTATCCGGTAGTGTCATGCAATGAATAACACCTTTAAAGCTTTCCAGGGCAAACTGAGGATATTAGAGTTATTGGAATAACTTTGAATCTTCAGTAATTGTAGGCTGAGAGCATGACACTGAAGTCACTAATGGGATAAGGCAGTTATGCCTACTTCTGTAAAATTTGGCTGACCTGAACACTTGTGACTTGTTGAAAAGCAAAACTGAAAGAATCAAACAAAAATTTGTGGGATTTTTGGCTGAGTGGTGGCTTTTACTTTTAATTCCCCAGCCACATTCCACTATGGGTGACTGTATTTTGTCTATCTAAACTCTTTCTGTAGTTCTCAGTGGGAGACAAGATTTCCTGTTAGTAAGCTGTGGTCATCCTGCTGATGGCTGTAATGTTGCTCTATCTGGTGGAGACTGTGTTTCATATGTGGGTGAAGCAATTTCTGTGTGTCTGTGCTGAAGTAGGTAGTTTTCTAATGCTAAAAACCGATGTGCGTGTGGCTTATCTGCTTATATAAAATCTGTACGAAGACATAGGGATGTATGTACATATAAAATATCGTATTGTTTTCAATAATACCTTGTCAAGGGGTTAGGACTCTGAAGCAACTACTCTTATAAATGTGCTTGGTCTGGAACAGCAAGCAATTTAGCAATTTCTTCAAGTACAGGACTGTCTTTCAAGGATGAAATTCTTGCCTGAAGTAGTCCAAACACTGATTTTTACAGTGAAATACTTCCACCAGCAGAATCATGCTGCTGTCAGTCTTAATAGCAATTATGTCGAGCTGCTATTACCCAGTTTCTCTACATCCGCTAAAAACCAGAAGCGCAGTTAAAAGAATCAGCAATCCAAAATCAAAAGCTGTTCCCCAAAATTCCTTGTATGATGTTATCTCAACCAGCAGTTCTGCTTTAACACAAAGACCCCAGTGTCTGCTCTGTCTGGTCAAGAGAAGATGCACTTCAGGACCTAAGGGCACAGTGGGAGTTCTGGGGAGCAGGGCTGGCATGGGACCAGGAGCCTGAGCTGTCTGCTTCCTGCTTGCCCTTGATTTTGGCAGTGACCAAAAGCCTTTACCACTTGTGAGTCTCTTCTGGCCACTGATTGAGTGGTGGCTGTTTTGCTTTATCAGAAAGATGATGTTTTCAGAAAGCTGTTTTCATATTCTGTGGCTTGTTGCAATAGTTTAGCAAGAGGGAGATCTGAAGGCACTGGCATATGAGTTCTAGTGATTTGTTTGGGGGAATTCTCACCTTTCTGTTGCAGGGTTAACACCTCTGTAGCTTAAAGTAGCAGGAAGCAGTGGGCTTTGAGCTGGAGTTCAAAGGAGGCCCTGATGTGTACCAGCTTCTGGTTTTGGTACAGAGTGAAGAACCTCTGGCAGTGGGATGAGGCAGGCAGCTGAGGAAAATCTCCTCTTATATTATCTCAGCACTGATTGTAAGAATCTGTTGCCCATACCCCCGATACGAAGTTTCAGGCACATACCCATAATCATAGAATTATAGAATAGTTAGGGTTGGATAATAATGTGCCCATCAGCAGTGCTGGTTTTAATGGTCATCTTAGTGTTTGAATTGCTGCTTGTTCAGTGATCATGATCTTCCATCTGCAGATACAACAGCAGATCTGGAGGGATGTAGCTAAAGCATGTAGGAAAGAAGAAACTGATTTTAATCTAGACTGTTGCTGCTGAAACCATGCCTTCATTTGACCGTAAATAATTCCACCCAACCCTGACATGTCACTAGATTTTATATATAAATGTATTTACTTATGTATATACTTTCTTTGTTACTTGCTTACGTTGCATATAATGTTTATATATGAAAGTAGGCATCTGAGAAATATGAAACTGAATCTATAACTCAAAGTTTATGGTGAAGGTGTGAAAAAGAAAACAGATCTGTGGCAGAGATCTTGTATAGTTTGTCACAGTGATGCTAATGTTTGGAAGCACGGCTAGAGAGGCACTGCTACAAGAACAGTTCTTCCAAGTGCTTAATACAGGTAATCCTTCATTTTTCTTGAAACTATCTTATTATCATGTTATGGGAAGTAGGAATCGATTCGACTGCTTTGAGTGTAGAAGTGATTCCTCAAAACAGTCATGTGGGTCTTCAGAATAATTTACTGGCTGGTTAAGGGAAAAGAAGTTAATTTTGGGCACAGGAACTCTAGTTTCTAATTTAAGACATAACTGAATTGGAACACAGTGACCTTCCTTCTGTTTCTTCCCTGCTGTGGGCATATTGACTTGAGTGCTGCAAGCTGTTATACACTAGAGGGCACGCAATGCCTGCACTTGCTGCAATACCAGCCCAAGGAAGTGCCTATCACAAGGGATCTAATCTCAGCATGACCTGTGGATGTTGAAATTGCCTTTGCTTTGCAGCTGCAGGCAGGATTAAAGGAAACATCAAATTTGAAATGTTATTAATTTTATTTGACTCTGGGGACTAGTCCCATTGAATTTCCTGGGACTAACTTGTATGAGTAAATGGAGTGGATTTAGTATGGGTGATTTTAGGTGTTCCTATCTTTTAACTTTTATATGATGATCTATAGGTCTAGCATTCCCCTTGTATTCCTACCCAGTGGAATAATGCCTGTGTGATCATAAAGAGAAAGGAGGTTGTATGATCATGACACCCTAGTGCTCATACTGAGATATGAAGTTACTTATGTAAGTTTTATGAGTTCTGAGGTTATGCACTATTTTACATTTAATCATCAGTTTTTGCCAAGATTCCATATTTCCTTTGTTTATCTATTGTTAACAAGAATATAATAAGCTTTATAATCTTTGGGATAATCTACATGCGGTGTGCATCTTAATTTTAGAACCCCATTTCCCTTTTTATGCAGTTAGAAATACGTGGGGGGGGGATGGAGCAGGAGGGGCTGATGGCAATGTGATTTTCATTATGTTTAGAAATGCAGGCAAAGCAGGCCTGGTGTGTATGCTGCAGATGGAAATGGTGTTATTAAACCAGGGTATTATCTCACTTTCAGTTTTCTGTTAATTTTATAGAAGCCAATAAAGTTTAAGCTCTGCGGATTTTCTTTTTATGCTGGTTGAATATGTGAAAACTGTGTTCTTGCTTTTCAAAGCTAGCAGGTCTAGCTACGGTAAAGTAGAGCTTGGCCTAAACATTTTGGCATCACAGCACAGATACAGCAATGCCAAGAGCCACTCTGCCAGATCCAGCTATCCCAGGCTTGAATCTTTCCCCATTATGGATGCTAGTGATGCACAATATGTGGTATGGATTAATTTGTTGTGAGTAAACTGAGGCATCGCAGTGCTCTTTCAGACAGAACAACCCACCCAAAAAGAGAAACGAGAAAGATATAAAGCAGGATACTACCTGTGCTTTCCCATGGGAAAAGTACATTGTATTCTGTGTTTACATTTGACATTGTACAGTCTCTTCACATGAAAGAGAAGAGCAAATAAAGAAGTATCCATGCATACCAGAATAAATAATGTGCTCACACCTCAGTGGGAGGTTATCTGCTCCCTTCTTGCTTTTGCTGATATGAACTCCTGAAGTGCAGTAAAACATTTTAGGAGTCTCATGAAATACAAGGCCATACGGTGCTTAACTGAAACATGTCTTGCTGACTTTAATGTACTGAATGCCAATTAAAGCAAACCTTGGCACAGTATGAATTTTGCCACTGGCTACATACCTCACAAGGTCGGGGTGGATGGTTATTCCCCTTCTCCAGCCTTCCCAGCATTTTGCCTTCTGGCCTGTACAGCTGTGGTGCTTCTATGCTTTCTATTTCTGGAAATGACCCATGCAGTTAGGTCAGTTTGTTTTAGCCTTGCTTCTTGTTGCTGAAGTAGAATAGCACATTTCCCCTAACTGCATGAAAGCTGGGGTAGACAATCATGATAAATATGATTAATGGGCCTCTCTGCTCTGCAGCTGAAGGCTTCCTGAGATTCTGTGTCAACTGTGCTACAGCTCCTCAAACCAATCTTTAGATAGAAAGTGTTCCTCAGCTTCAATTAGCTTGATGGCAGTTTCAGTCAGGCTCTTGTTACAGGAAAGTCTTTGCAATTGAAATAGGAGGCTGCAGAGGTAATATTGGGAAGAAATGCAATTAATAAATATGGGTGAATTTGGATTTTTTTTTTCTGTTCTGCTTTGTTACCTTGAAGCTTCTTAGCTATATTTCCAGGGACTGAAGTTAATTCTGGGTTTATGTTAGGTTAATTCCATGCCCTGCTCAGCAGGATAGTAGCTATGCTAGGGGCTAGTAGCAGGTGATGGTGACTTTGAGTCAATTATAACTTGTCAATAGATGGGATATATCTGTGGGTTACTTTTCTTTTTGTCTCTAGTAATGTGACTCAAATACTGTATTCATAGAACTTGACATAAAATATCTTGTGTTGTCACTTTTGTCAGAAGGAAAAACAAATGTTATCTTGATGAAAAATGTCATCTAGAAGCTCCAGCAATTATCTGACTGCTCCTTCAGAAATGGAATTAAAGAATATAGAGGGGGAAAATCCCCACATTGATGGGAGTGATAATAAAATGTGATTGGCATCAGAGAACATTAACTTTGCACCTTTCTGTTAATCAGCAAACATATTTGTGAGGGTGGTCTGAATTGCCCTCCAAACTGAGAGGCCAGGCTTCTGCCCTGGTGTGGGAATTGCTGCTGCAGAACAGGCTGCTGAATCCATCCCGCTTTCCTGGGGAGTGCTCTGCAATTGTAATGGCAGGAGCACATCAGCATTCTCAATAATTGAGTACAAGTCTTAATAGCAAATAATCCTCTTGAAGTTGTTCCTCCCTCCACTGCAATCAAAGGAGATCTTTGTTAAGGCATTAACTAGCAAATGAGCTGCTAAATACTGGTAATAACCTATTTCCCATAGATTGCTTTTTAATTACAGCCTAAACTGTGTCCTGAAATCACTGCTTAGGCAAGCCAATGTTTATGGTCACTACCCACCACTGTGTGTAATTGGCAACAAAGTGATTTTTAAAGTCTTCACTGATACTAGAACACACTTTGCTTATATATTTCTGCCTGCAGACATACTTCTGTCAGTGCTTTTCTTCTTTGTTGGAGTTTAGTTTAAATGTGCTATGAAATTGTTTTAGTTCTACTTCCGTGTACAATATGTTCTCATTAGATTTTTAGATAGCATAGATATTTTTCCACTTAACTGTTACAAGAAACTTTTCCTATGAAGGAGGAGGAATTAACCACTTTATTTTTATATCTTATTGGTTAATGCAAACTGTTTATTTTGCTAATCTGTTGCAGCAGCCATTTAGAAAACTAAATTATGGGTTTTTTTTTTGCAGGAAGTTAGTATTTTTTGTCGATTCGTTGCTTTTTTCCTCCCCAGACTTCAATAAAGGCTGCATGTCTTCCAATATATCATTCTGCTTCCCTTCAAACCTGACTTTTTTATAAGGCAGCGCAGCCGTCACCATTGGCAAGCATTAAGCTTGATAATTAGTTCAATATAGTGACCAATTCTGTGAATTATGAGTTCAAAGCAACATATGGACATGGATGAAATCAGATTTTGGCATTTCTCACTTAGATTGTTTCAGGACACTGCTGGAGCTTCTTTGATCTGTAAATAACAACTGCAGTTCAGGGCCTTACTTAAAATACATCAAACGCGTTCATGACTTGTGCTTTTACATGTAGACCTCGCTTCTAGTTGCCATTTTGAATCAGATTAATAAAGCTCTTCATGTTTTGAGATTTTGTGGAGGAAGCTTCCAAAGATAGTTCTTTTCATTCTTCACATTTTAGGAGAAGCAGCTAACATTTCTGTCTTAATGTGCACCCCAGACTGAATCAACAGATGCTTTATGAAGCCAAAAGTGACTACCTCCTGTGTTGTAGATCCTCTACAACATGATGGCAATGGATGTCTTCTTTGACTCTTTTAGCAGTATAAAACAAGGGAACCGAAGGTGTATTTTCACTACACTGTGCAGTAACTTCAGTAACTCCTTTCCCTGCTGTAGCTTGCCCATAGCAGCCTTTTTCCTAGTTCTGATGTTTGCTGTGCTTTGAATTATGCTGTGCCATATACCAGAGAGCAGCTGGAGATAACCAGACAAGCTCTATTTGTTGCTCCTTAAAGATATACGCAGGTGCTGACCTAGTTCAAGAGGCATCATTGCCTTTCAGTAGTTCACTACATGCACTACCCTGGGCTTATCAGTTAGTTATAAAAGGGCTGTATGACTTCTTGGTAGCAAAGGAATGTGAGGAATTATGGCTTCTCAGTATTTTACCATCAGCTTTCCAGCTGGGTAACTCCATTGCTTCTAATTTAACTTGCAGTGTTTTGCTTAGAATAGTTCAGCATTCAGCAGTAGCGCAGTGGGGTGTTTCTGGTGTATAGTTAGTGTAATTACCTGAGTTCTGCACAAACACTTAAGAGCTGTTTTCATAGCATTCTTGGGTCTACTGATTTAAAGTTCTTGCCCTATACAACCTCTAATATACAACTGTGTACCTAGTGAAAATTTACAGCAACTCTTTACCACCCACAAAAACCCTATCAGCCTGAAAATCAGCTGAAAGAAAAGCTTCTTTTCCAAGCAACCATGTCCCTTGATAAGATGCTAGATACCTCACACTTGGAGCAATTTTTTGTGGGTGGCATATTGGAGAATGTGAGCAGGTATGTTAGGCTTTACCTGACAGGATCAGACCTATGTCCTGTCCAGTCCAGTATGTTGTCTCTCCATGGGGCTGGATGTGAAATCCTCAGGGAAGCTGGGAGGTAGGAAAAGTGCCCTGCTGTGTTTCAGGCTCATAGCTGGCAGCTGTTGAAAGGCAAGCATTCAGCCTTCCTCAGAGAGTGCTTGTCCAGGACCCCAACAACAATGACTGTACAAGTAGGTACTACAAATCCTAAACCTTTGCATTAACCCTTTTAAATGCATGCAGCTGGCTTAGATTTCTTTTACTGCTGAGATACTTTTTGGGGGGCAGCTTCTATTTGCCTAGAAAAACAAATACTTCTTACTTATTCCCCATTTATCTTTCCCTTCAAGACTCTCCTCCACAGCACCTTTATTTTAGTATCTTGCTTTGTAAAACATCATCTTACACAGATAAACTTTTAATCTCTGTGGGCTGAATCATGCTCCTATCAGTGTTTTCTGATGCTGACTTCCCTCTCAACAGAATTGTGGGCTGATAAATTGGGCCACAATGCAAGTCCATGTATCTCCCAGACCTGTGTGGCAGAGGCTTCTCCTGAGTGATTGCATGGTGTCCCTTACTTTTGTTGCAAGATCTTTTGAAGGCTGCGATTTGTTACCTGGAAAGTAATAACCAGAAGAAGAGCTAACAAAGCTATGGGCTTCATTAGATGGGTCAGAAAGAGTAATTCTCACCATGAGAATTCTTGGCACCTTTGGAACAACTTCTTCCCGCACCTGCCATGCTTGGAAGGGGATTTCAGTTCTTTGTCAGAGTAGGTAAAAAAGCTGGATGCATCCAGAGAACCCTGAGGTGTGTAGATGTAGTGTAATAAGAGAGAAAGAGTTGACATCAAAATATAACTGGAGCAGTTGTAAAAAAGAAGCCAGCAGAGGACAAGGGAAGGCTGAGGAGTGGCAACGGCAAAAGGTGCAATGAAAGGACTTGTGTTTAGTTCCAGATTTGGACAAAACCTAACAATGGCAGGAAGCGTTTTTAACTGATTTGGTGCTTTCTTATCTTCATTGATTTCCCAATGCTCATGGGAAAATGAACCTACTCATTGAAATGGAGCATACTCATGGATGCTTGAGGGGTTTTGTCACGTATTCTGCCTGGCTGGAAAGCCTTGTGTTTTGCAAAGGGAACACCCTGCAGAAAGGAAATGGGTAGAGCACGTAAGAGAAACGCTGGGGGTTGCTCTCAGTAAGATGTCTTTTTCTTACTGGTTCTAAAGGCCTTTGGTTTCTTTACTGGCTTTTGAAACTGAAGAGAGAATGCTACTGCAGGGACCATCTGTCTTTGTGGTTTTAATTATGTCAGAGGGTTTGAAAGGCTCTGCATTTTGGAAGATAAATGATTCAGTGAATTTTTATTCTTTAGCTTGAGGAGTTTGTATCATTGAGCTGCTTATTTGTACTTTGTTCAGCTTGCTTGTTTAAGCTGGATTCTGCTTGACCAGTTGGGAAGGGATGGGCCCACAGGGCTTGGAATTGGCCAAAAAGGGTATGATGAAGAGCAAAAGGGCAGTGAGTTCTGCTCTGAGAAGGTGAAAGTGATGCCTCTGTGAGGGCTTTGGGACTGAATCTCAGCAGGATTTTTATTGTAAATTAATATCTAAAGCTTCTGGGATTTGTTAAAATTAGATTCTGAAGAGCATTATTCCTTTTTCGGTTGTCTCTAGTATTTGTATCAAAACTGTATCCTATAAGATTATA
Source organism: Loriculus beryllinus (assembly GCA_039877255.1). Taxonomy (NCBI): domain Eukaryota; kingdom Metazoa; phylum Chordata; class Aves; order Psittaciformes; family Psittacidae; genus Loriculus; species Loriculus beryllinus. The sequence goes on along the minus strand of JBCJKH010050557.1, from coordinate 47,639 downwards.
TTTTACAAATTTTTTAGTTATTCTTTTTTTATCCTCAATTTATTTACTCTTTTTGGTGCTCTGAAACACATGCATGTTTGCTATGAGTGCTAATGCTTCATCTTAATGAGCAGGAATTTTGTTTTGGATTCTTAGCTCTTTCCCCAGTGCTCCTTATTGTTTTTTCACTTTGGTTGTAGATCTAGTGATGTGTTTAATGTGTTCATTTTGAGTGTTAGATAGTTGAGAGATGCCTATTCTGAATATTTAATGGTACTAAAATGTAGTTTGTGAAAGAATGTAATTAGAAACTAAGCCCAGGAATTTCTGTGGCAGGGCAGGCACTTCTGGCCTCAACTGTCACTGACTGGAAGAAGAATAAAGCTCATGGTGCCTCTACAAATCACTGAAGCATTCCCTTCCCTGATGTTATGATACATGTCTTATGGTCTGTTGAGAGCCAATATGAATGTGCCTGGTGGAGAAATGTTCTCTGGATAAACTTGGATGTTACTGTGTCTTTTCCCTGTGCCTTTTATGATCCACATCTCTGACTGATGTGAATATGTCAAATATGAGCTGCTTTTTAAAAAAAAGATGTATGTCTACATCTAATGAGCATGGAAAAAAATGTGAACTCAATGCTATGGGGAAGTTTCAAACACTAGCCAACAAAAGAGCTCTGACAGGTTTGTTTTCATTCCTGTACTTTTTTTGAGCCTATTTCAGGATTGTTGATGTTTCATTTGGAATTTTAGGTGGGCATTTGAAGGAGGCAGTGTATTTGTGTGGTTTAAGATGGCCTCTGTGCATGGTGACTTGAGAGCAGACCTTGCCTAGATATTCCAGATGTCTGGAAGAGAAAAATAAATGAGGGAAAACAACAATTTGAGTCAGGAAGAAATAGTTAAGCATTTGGGGTTGACAAACCACGGGGAGAGAACTCTGCCCATGATCCTGTAGTGCCATGCCATGTTCAGAGTAGTGAAAAGCAAGATGCAAAAGATCTTTCATCCTTTGTTTTACTCTAATATCTGAGTCAATATGTTGCATGAATCCACAGGTGAGGTGAACATAAATTGTGCTCTTGGAAGTTATCTGGCCAGTAACTTAACCTCTGACTCACCCCTGCATGGTACAGTATTACAGATGTAGTCTCCAAGGAAGGATGAACGCATTTCCTAAGCCATTGAGCACAAACAAAACCTTCATCAGCCAAGAATACCTCCTTGTTCCACCGCTCCCTCACCTCTCATGCCATGGGATGTATTTATTGTGGCTATTGGGAGGAGAACTCAATCTGTCCATCTTATTCTGTGCTCAGAGTGACTAAAATGTGTGTTTAGTTCTGTGTCCTTTTAAAACTTTCCAGGCCACCAAGTGTGATGACTCTCGGTAAGCATATGTATATCTATGGTTTGACAAACTCACCTCTTCGGTTACTTTACTTCAACAGAAGGAAACGTAAAGAAGGAAAATCAAAAGCATGGTTTTCTTGACAGTCCCAGCAATTTGGGAATTAACTAATTTAAACCACAGGAATCCTGTGTATTACAAATGGATCAGGAAGGAATGTGTTCTCTCACCTATGAATTCACTTTATCTTTGTGCTCCCCAAAACCTACCAGCCACGCAGAGCTCCCACTAACAGTGGGAAAGGAACTTACTACTTCCAGAAACTAATAAGGCTGATTAAGTGATTAAATCTGGTTTAGCTCTTTAACCATGGAGTATATTAGCTGGAAATGTCTCTTGTGTGTGGAAGGGAACTATTCCCATTGCTAAATTTCCTTTCTCTGGAATTTCCCCACATTTTTAATTAAAAAAGGGAGCAGAGCTGGATAATACTGGTAGGAAGAAGTCAACTCAAGAATCCAATAAGAATTTTGTCCTAAGTAGCTGGAATATCTTGCTTGGGTAATGGGGCAGACACTGAAATGTGGACCACTTGTTTGTTCTTGATCCCCTTGTAAATGATCTTAAACTGGGATGGCCTAGAACAACTTGAAATATTTATTTTCCAAAGGCCTGTGGACTGCCAACACAGGGAATACTTTTACTGTAACAAAATACTGTGTATTTAAAAAGAATTCCTTCTTTCTATGGAGAAATGTGACCTTGATTAAATTATTTCTATTTTTAATCAACTTGAAGGTCCCTGGAACTTCTAAAGTGCTCAGCAGCTGTTCCTCAGATGTCTGCTGGCCTGTTGGCCTCACAGATTTCCCCATCTCCTCAGGAGCACTAAGGACTCTGAACACATCCTAACCAGGCAGAGATCACAATTTGCTGCCAAAAAAGACTTAAGTGGTGCTCTGAGCTCGGGAAGGGGCTCTTTAAGTGGTCTCCAGAGCTTCCTCACAGGGGTTGTATGTTGGAGGACCCTCTTAAAGAGCGCTTCGGTTTCAATAGCTGTATACTGATCCCCAAACACTGGATCTCCTTTCTGCTGCCAGTCTTTCTTTTGTGCATTATGTTTCCTTTGAGAGCAGAATGCAGGCAGAATCTCTTAGGCTCTTGCTTTTCTCTTTAATCCACCACACAAATCAGAAATCCTTGGGGTTTAAGCGGCTTCACCATTTATTTACACAGGTCTGCTGTGGCTTTTTGTTTTCTCTGTTGTTTCATTTGTGGTTCTCCCCTTGCTGTGTTTTGGATGGTTCTGTTTTCTGTAGGGTATTCTGAAAGGCTGTTTAGTTGTGTGCATGCTGCTTTTTCTTGCATTCACCCTGTCATCTCTGAACATGATGCAACACATGACCAGTATCCTGTGCTCAAGGCCATAGTGTATTTTCTTTACCGTCCAGACATTGTGTAGCTGGAGCTGGTGGAAGGCAAAACCCAACAATGCCAGTGAAGTCTGGATCAGAACCATGGCATTAATAATTGGCAAAGGTACTGAGTTTTACTGTACTAACCAACTGTTGTTGTTTATCATGTCTTAGGTACCCATTGAAAACACAAGGGCTGCAGTCCAGATACCTGTGGAGATTAGCAAGTTAAAGGTTTAGTTAAGGGCACTTCTGAAACCACTCGGGTACTAAAAATGAGGAATTCTTCTTGGTACGAAATGTCCTCAAACTTCCTCAGCACAGATGTCCTTTCAGTAGTTGTTATGGATAGTCTGTAAGTAACCAAAGCATGATGCAGGTCTGAGGTACCACTTTCCTTTTCCTGGTAGATATGAGACTTTAATTGGAGATTTAGGTATGGAATTTTGTTTCTGTGATCAGAATTCCATAGTTTATTATAGTGAAATTCCTGAAATAGCAAATAAATTAAAAGAAAAAAAAAACCCAAAAGTCTATAAAGGAGGATCAGGGAAATGAGGGAGTTTAAAACCTAGATATTAGACTTGCACGGTGTTGTATGTGCATTGGGTTGTAATGGCATTTACCCAATATGAATCAGACTTGCAAATGTTATGTGTTTGCAGAGGTGGAGTTTTGCTATTTGTGGTTTATTTTCAGGTAGTTGTATCCATACTGGATAACTGTTACAGGTACCTGAACAGGCTTAGAAATCATTTGAGGTGTCTGGTACTTTGATGGTTTTCAGCTTTAACACTGGTAGTCAGGTTTTATGTAGCTCTATCAGTGTTATTTCTACCACTGGTGATCTTATTTCTCATCACAAGCACTAATATTCAACTCTCTCAAAGGTGTTTCTGTAATTAAATTTATAGTGCAGCTTAATAACAGTTCAGAGAGCATTACACTCCCTATGTGTCTGAGTTCTATATGAAAATGGATATCCGGGCTACCGTCTGGATTGAGACAGTAAAACTGGGTAGCATTTTGTGACCTTAGAGCTTTTCTGTTCAATCACATCTTAACATTCCATTCTACTGGAACAGAAGAGATTTTGTACAAAAGTGATTTGAAGTATTTTAGTACAGTAAAGAAATATCACAGTAAAATAGAACTGTTGGCATTTCTGTGTATTAGGAGCTGTTCTGCTCTCCAAGCTCCTGTTAAATTAAGTGTGAACTGCTTGAACAAGGTGCTTGCAGGGTCAGGCTGCTTCCAGGCATCTAGATGGCAGATTATCCTGGTTTCTTTACTTGATGAAGCATGTTGCATTAGC